>BLSH010213158.1:51146-64497 GCA_018402905.1 Glandirana rugosa | reverse complement strand
AATATAGTGTATGTATACTGTATGTGTATTTTTATAAATATATATATATATATATATATATATATATATATATATATATATATATGTGTGTGTGTGTGTGTATAAATGCCCAAGCAGAGACTGGATAATCTGATACTATGCATATGCGGGCATTTGTTATATATAGACTGAGGCTCTTTGCATAATCTTGGTTTCTGTTTGGAGCAACATAACAACTGCAACATTGCCCTCTAGAGAGAGAACAGGTAGGTGCATGTGCACCCATTTGCAGCTGATATTAAGGTACCCCAGCCAGCGATACTGTATTATAAACCTTCTATACACATAAGACTAAAATGCTGGCTTTCACATAGCTTTGATATTCTGCTCATTCTGATACCTCCAAATTCCAGGGGTCGCTAGTATGCAATTTGTACATTTTTAAGCAGTGCCATTGCCGTCTCATCCAACATCCTGCGTTGGCCCTGTTTTGGGACATAGCATTTGTAAATCAAACGTTTGAGATATGATTATTTGCATTCTTTATGGTGGTCCAGTCTGGCATAGTATTTTTTTTATGTGGTGGTCATTGATCTGAAGTTATAGTATTGATCTTTTCATTAGTTGTGCCTGTTTTTTTTCATTGTATGTTTTATGTCAGACATTCTCAGCTAGGGTTCTTTCAGAGGTTTTTAGGGATTCCTTCAGTTTTTCTTGATTGACCTCCTATTTTATGGTGCCTGCATACTTTCTGGCCCTTATCCACAGTGGCATGGCACCAATCGTTTTAGCTATCTGTAGGTGTGGGATGTTGACCATTCCATTGACCGCAAATGTAAGGGTCATTCCTTCCATTGACCACTAATGTAAGGGTCATTCTTTCCATTGACCACTAATGTAAGGGCAGGTTCACACATAGGCGACTTGTCGCTTGACAAAATAAATCCCATTGAAATGAATGAGAGCCGTCTTAATGTACACTACTGATGTCGATCTGACTTCAAAAAAGGTTCCTGTACTACATCAAGGCGACTTCTATCCGACTTATGCCCATAGAATTCAATGGAAGTCGCCCCCAAGTCGGATCCCCATCAATATTTAAGCGACTTTACAGGGAAAAGAAAATAATTTACCAATGTACTCCCCACAAATTACCCAGGCAGCCCTCTCCCTCCCTTCTCTGATTGGCCTGAGGCAAAGTAGTCTGGCATGGAGTCGCATTGTAAGTCGCCCAAAGTCATGCTGAGGTCGCCTTGAACTTGCATTCAATTCGTCTAGAAAAGTCGCCCCTGAAGTGAGATCGCCTACGTGTGAACGGCCCTAAGGGTCAGTCTTTCCATTAACCACTAATGCTAGGGTCATTCTTTCCATTGACCACCAATGTAAGGGTCATTCTTTCCATTGACCACTAATGTAAGGGTCATTCTTTCCATTGACCACCAATGTAAGGGTTGTTCTTTCCATTGACCACTAATGTAAGGGTCATTCTTTCCATTGGCCACCATTGTAAGGGTCATTCTTTCCATTGACCACTAATGTAAGGCTCATTCTTGCCATTGACCACCAATGTAATGGTCATTCTTTCCATTGACCACTAATGTAATGGTCATTCTTTCCATTGACCACTAATGTAAGGGTCATTCTTTCCACTGACCATTAATGTAAGGGTCATTCTTTCCATTGACCGGCAATGTGAGGGTCATTCTTTCCATTAACCACTAATGTTAGGGTCATTCTTTCCATTGACCGCCAATGTAAGGGTCATTCTTTCCATTGACCACTAATGTAAGGCTCATTCTTTCCACTGACCATTAATGTAAGGGTAATTCTTTCCATTGACCACCAATGTAAGGGTCATTCTTTCCATTGACCACCAATGTAAGGGTCCTTCTTTCCATTGACCACTAATGTAAGGGTCGTTCCTTCCATTGGCCACTAATGTAAGGGTCACTCTTTCCATTGACCACTAATGTAAGGGCCATTCTTTCCATTGACCACCAATGTAAGGATGAATTGGTTTTAGCAGGGGTTCCCTTAGGGCCTTAAAATATTTTAAGGGTTCCTCACAGTTAGAAAAGGTCAAGACAGACTGTTTTATGTTGTTTTGTTGTATGTGGTATACTAGGTATATTCTTCTGCATTGTATATGTGACTACCAGTCACTCTCCACAAATTTAAAAAGGTCATAAAGTGAAGGCACTTTTTTAAATTTTATACTATTGCAGCAGCAGGATGTGTGAATGGAATAGTACAATATTCACAGTCACTAAATAAAGAGCAAATCACAGGAATTGTGATTCCTGACAAAAAGAAAAAAAAGCATTTCAGTGGTCAGTTGTTTTGTCAGCCATTGCTTAGTTTTCTATACAAAAGGATCATGGTAGAAATGATATCAACACACCTGTAACTTTTTTTTTTTTTGAGGGAGGGAGAATTTCCTGTTTTAAGCTTTTATCAAAGTCCACAAAAAGCGAGTCACTCCAGATCAGGGGTGTCACACCTTTTGACCTTCCTGGGCCACATTAGACGAAGAGGAATGGTGTTGGGCCACACATAAAATAAACTATCCATAAGGATAGCTGATGAGCAGAAAAAGTCAGGAAGATCACAAGTTAACGATCACTGATATAGATAATCTACCTATCTGAGTAATAAAACTTCATTTTTTTGTATTTTTTAAAATTATATTTATATTATTATATTTATATTTTATTATATATTTGACACATCAATATCTGGTTGGATGGCTGTAGTAACAATTCTCAATGAATTCTCAAGGTGCTCATCAGATATTTTGGCTCTAATTTTGCCCTTCGTGTGATTCACCCTTCAAAATAATTGCTCACAAATATAGACGCTGCCGAAAACTGGTGACCTGAATAAGGCACGATTGTGAAGACTGGGAGATTTTTCTTTGGGAAGATAAAACTTATAACAGTCCAGTAAAGAGACACTGTCATGTTTTTCTTCGCTAAGTACAAACACATTTTTATAAAAAAATGTTTTTAAAAAAATCTAAATTTTTAATTTAATGACTTTGTTTTGGACCACATTCATAGCCATCTTGGGCCGCAGGTTGGACACTCCTCCTACATAATGTAGTTCAAGAACAAAAACCCAAGCTAATTACAAATCAACTTTTAAAGGTCCTTGCATTGTATAATGATATTGGTTCCCATGAGTTGAGGTCGTATTCATCAACTTCAATCACAGTATGTACCCTTTCAGAAGTCTGTATATATTGACCACCTTGACTATCATTTTGCATTCAGAGCCCCATTTCCATCTAACATTTTTGAAAAGCTTTATAGCATATCATCTGTGCTTCTACCTACACCAGCGCATTTACAATGGAAAATCTGTTACTCAGCCACCCATTTTTACCACCCCCAGCTGCCCATCTGAAAGAGCTGTGAAATTGTATTTATCACCAAACTTTTGTTTTTGGATCCAGATTTTCCGTCACTTTCTGTTTTGATGACAATGGTAGCTAGGACAAATAGAGGGGTGAATCTCCCCAGCAGGGACAAAGACAGTAACTAAAACTTAAAATAGGTTCTGGCCCCTCTCTACTCTATTCAAAACTATAAAAAAGGTTTTGCCTTTACATATACTTAGCAATTTTGTAAGTCTATAGACTTACTAGTCAAAGATTAAGGCCTCATACACACGGACGTTTTTTGACGCCGGCGTTTTCTGGCGTTTTTTGCAGCTCTCCATGTTAGTCAATGGCCCCATAAAAACGTCGGCGGTTTTGAGCTGTAGGTGGCGTCGGCGTTAGTGAGCAGAAAGTAGAACCCATGGCCATCGCGTTCTGAGGCTGTAACGTTTTGACGCCGACGCCACAAAACGCCAACAAACGCCACCTAATATTGTACCGGCGTTTTCCGGCGCCGACGTTTTTAGGTTGAAAAATAGCAGAGGGATGATTTTTTTTTAAAAAACGCCTATTGACGCCGACGCTCACTAACGCTCAAAAACGCCAATGCATAACGCCGAAAAACGCCGACTTTTTTTCCTTGACGTCGGACCCGACGTTTTGTTTATTTTTTTAGATACGCCCGTGTGTATGAGGCCTAAAACTGTATTAATCCCAAAAGTACAAATTGTATTACAGGTGGATCTCATAAAATTAGAATATCATCAAAAAGTTCATTTATTTCAGTAATTCATTTCAAAAAGTGAAACTTGTATATATTATTTATCTGCGTTACACAGAGTGATATATTTCAAGCATTTTTTTCTTTTAATTTTGATGATTATGGCTTACAGCTAGTGAAAACCCAAAATTCAGTATCTCAGAAAATTAGAGTATTACATAAGACCAATAAAAAAAGGATTTTTAATACAGAAATGTTGGCTTACTGAAAAGTATGTCCATGTACAGTATTCGGGGCTTCTTTTGCATGAATCACTGCATCAATGCGGCATGGCATGGAGGCAATCAGCCCGTGGCACTGCTGAGGAGTTATGGAAGCCCAGGTTGCTTTGATAGCAGCCTTCACCTTGTTTGCATTGTTGGGTCTGGTGTCTCTCATCTTCCTCTTGACCATACCCAACAGATTCTCTATGGGGTTTAGGTCAGGTGAGTTTGCTGGCCAATCAAGCGCAGTGATCCCAAGATCATTAAACCAGGTATTGGTACTTTTGGCAATGTGGGCAGGTGCCCAATTTACTGAGATACTGAATTTTGGGTTCTCACTAGCTGTAAGCCATAGTCATCAAAATTAAAAGAAAGAAATGCTATAAAATATATTAACTTTTTGAATTGATTTACTAAAATAAATTAACTTTTTGATCATATTCTAATTTTATGAGATGTGCATGTATATTGCAGTTTACCAATCCTTAGATGTGGTGGCTGCATTAGTTTTCTTTTTGTGTTTTTTTATTTTATTTTCACCTGGGGATCACGCCAGTAAGTCTGTTAATTTTCAACTCAGACCAAGCTGTCCAGACATAGTGTCAGAGGCTTGAGTCAAACCATTTACTAATTAAATCCAATGGTTAGCTTTTAATTGTTTATGTAAAACCTTTATTCCAAACGTTCAAAAAAAATAAAAAATGTTTGCTGCAACTGCTTAAAAAGTGTTAGCTGGACTTTGGATTTAATTTGTTGGTGAAGTCTATGGTCCATCTAAATCTGCTAGCGCATCTAACACCCCCCTCCCTTGATTGAAAATGCTGCTGCCCAAAGTGTCTCCATTTCTCCTCTGTGGACACACTAAGACAGGAATATATAAAGGAAAAAACCCTAAACAGATGAAAACAAATGCAGCCACCAAATCTAAGATTTAGTAAGCTGAAAAATATGAAGTGTTTGTGTTTAACCTCTTCATGCCCGTGATATAGCCGAAAGACAGCTATAGCATGGGTCTAAATTACCAGGAGGGCGTCCATGTACATCCTCACATGCATATGATGGCTATGCGCCTCCTGCAGGGTGCGTTCGCAGCTCACACTGTGATCAGCGACTCCATGAGATCCCGGCCCCTTACTGCAAGATCAGCTGTCAGCCAATGACACCTGATCATGTGGTGTAAACAGAGCTGGTAATCAGCTTTTTTTTTTTATGCTGACAGCAGAGGAGAAAAAAAAAAAACAGATTACCATCTGGAGTAAATGGGACATTGGCCCCGCACACTCCCGACCCACTGCTGCTAAGCAATGCCCACCAGTGCCACCAATCCGTACCCATCAGTGCCTCATCATTAGGGCCAACTATCAGTGCTGCCTATCAATGCCGCCTATCAGTGCCTATCAGTGCAGCCTCATCACTGCAGCCTCATCCAGTGCTCACTAGTGCCACCTCATCAATGCCCATCAGTGCCACCTATTAGTGCCCATTACCGCATCCTCATCAGCGTACATCAATAAAGGAGAAAAATTACGTGTTTGCAAAATTTTATAACAAACTGACATTTTTTTTTCAACATTTTTAGTCTTTTTTTTGTTTGTTTAGCAAAAAATAAAAACCCCAGCAGTGATTAAATACCGCCAAAGGAAAGCTGTATTTGTGTAAAACAAATGATAAAATGTTATATGGGTACAGTGTAGCATGGCCGTGCAATTGTCATTCAAAGAGTGCAAGCGATGAAAGCTGAAAATTGACCTGTGCAGAAAGGGGGTTTAAGTGCCCAGTAAGCAAGTGGTTAATACCACTTTAATGTTGCCTTTAGTTTATGGCTTACGGGAAAATGACTCCTGGAGCTAAAAGATCAGTTGCTGCTCCGTTGACCTGCGTGAACTTGTGTTGGTAACATACTTAACCTTCCAGCTCCTCAGTAATAACAACAGTTTATAACACATAGCCCTAGCCTTAGCTTACATTCCTCTTTACCATTGGCGCTTTTATGTAATCCTCTTATGTAATCCTCTTGTGCATACATAGGAGACAACATATGTTATCAGCATGAGTTCATACAGTTGGCAGAGCATCAATCTTTTTACTTTGGGTGACCTTTTCCTCTGGAACCCAGCGACTTGATTCAATCCCAATATGAAGGGAAATATAAATCTTTCCAAAGTAAGCAGGCACATGATAATATAATACATATGATCATTTATTACTGAATTTTCAAATTGTTGCTTAAGCCCAGTAATTAGTTCTCTTTAAGTAGAAAGCGCAAAATTCACAGCAGGTGTCATCATAATGTATATGTAGATGTATGGTGGTGCTGGGGCAGCACAGTGGCTTAGTGGCTAGCACTGGGGTCCATGTCCAGGGCTCTGGCTTCTTGGAGATTGCATGTTCTCCCTGTGTTCGTGTGGGTTTCCTCTGAGTACTCTAGTTTCTTCCCACAATCAAAAGACTTGCTAGAAGGTTAATTCTCTCCTGTCTATGTTGGCAATAGTATGTGTTTACAAAATGGCTATGCCCAAGTGTTATCACATTCTGCATGCCAGTCCCCAACCACGTGCAAATGGTGAGACCTGGTGTCCTACTGCATAGAACATTTGCCCAGAATATTCTATGCAAAAGGCATTCAAGCATATTAGACGTGGTACCCTGAGAGCTGGCCCTTAGAATTGCAGAGAGTCGGAAATGACCCCTATACGTATCCTGAATTAGCTACAACTGGATTTAAAATGAAAGCAGCATCTTCCTTTGGTAATATCATACAGAAAAAAAAAACATCCTGCTCTTTGATGAGCACAAACTTTAACATGTAATACAATTTCATATTTGTTTTTTTTAATATGTAGCTTTCCTGAAATACATACAGTACGTTTCCCAGGTGTGGTCAACCATTGCCACCATCAGGAAGTTGGTCCAGAGCCGTCAACTCTGGAGCATGTGCATGTAGACTGGAAGTAGCTGAAAGAGGCCTTGAGAATATTGGTAGCACTAAGTAGCATAAAAAGACTGGAAACTAGAAATAAATGACAGTTATTTATTGCTTTGGCAAACTACATGCCACCCTGTTAGGGTTTACATCTACTTTAGGTTGTTTTACACAAAAGGTTATATTTGTGTCTGTGCATCTTTTTCTGTTTCATTTTTTACAGCTCTATTATTACAGCATAATTGTTATTAGACATAGGACGCAAAGCTAACCACACACATAAAAAGTAGTCTCCGGGTTGGTAACAAAAAAATGGGATATATGGGACCCAAAACCAAGTGGCAATTGTATGCTAATCTGAGCAGTTCAAACAAAAGTGGAATGGGGTCGGTGATGTTTTCGGCTGAGGGCTCCAGCAGCTAAGAACAGATTTGTGTTATTACGCACAGGAGCCCAAAGCCAACTGGGGACTGTTGTGTATATTGGAAAGCCTCTTTAAATGTGATCAGGCCTTTGAATTCTGAGGAACACCTCCCAGTTAACGTCAGAAGAACCATTGCACCTTGTAGCGGCGTGGCCGGGCTACGAGGCTTGAGTGGAGACATCTCTGCCTATGCTATTTACATATTTTTTACATTTTTTTTCCCAGTGCATCTCATATTCTCACCATCCATTTCCATGCAACATTTATTACTCGTAGGACTTTCCACTCGATCGTCAGGTTAGCGAGCTGGGAGGTATGGCACATCGGTGTTCAGTTTGTGCCAAACCCCATCCTTCTTCATCTGTCAACACACTGTACATCTTTATCATGGCTGAGTACCCAGACTGAGTGAGGTTTATAGAGGCAGCACTAAAAAAATTCAATGTGAGTCTGAATACTACTTTGCTTTGTGGTTATGTGCTTAGAGTGAGTTTAGCAGCTCTTAAAGGGACACAGTCACGTATTCATTTAGGCCTCCAAAATTTGTCAAATATACTGTTAAAATATTAAGAAACTAATAATAAAAAAGTGACATTTTAAAGGCTTTGTATCTGCGTAACTAATATATCAGTGTTACTATCTCGAAGAGGAGATGTCTACTCTCGAAATGTAGTGTCCTGCCACCAGGGCCACTGATAAGGCAGTACAACTGGTCCTATTGTATTGGGCCCAGGCCTCATCAGCTAGACAGGGGGCCCAGGGCAGCTTTATTGTTAATTTGCTTGTTAAAAAGCCTAAATTAATAAATTAATTTTACTAGACCACAACTCGGCTCCTACTTGCTTACCAGGGCTTAAATTACATTTTCCTGGGCCCCATCAGGCCAATAGAGGGCCCAGGAGGTGGGAGCAGAGGAGGGACTTTGTTCATTTTCAGGGTGTAGGCGGATAAAGTCAGTGCCGCCGTTTTGCGGCACCCAGAGGGGATGAGTGGATGGGATATAGGCGAGGTTGGGGGAGCCCACTAGGAAGGCTGCACAGTGCCCCATGATTTCTAACAGCAGCCCTGCCTGCCACACGGCCCCAGCTGGAGTCGGGGGTGAAATTAAGCAAATGTGCACCTCACAGTCATGTTATCCTTGTCCCCTGTGCTACATCCCCATTCAAACCTTTCTGTATCTTCAGGAAGAAGGAGTGTTTAAACAGTAAAGATGTTCATCAAAACCTATCCAATGCTCACTACATGTCACTGGGCTCTGGTGAATATTATTGATGAATATTATGCAGATCCTTCACCACCTCAGTAATGCCCCCACCAAACCATGTTTGATTAAACAAGCAAGGCTATGTGTGCAAAGGTTTTCATTTATCCACATCATGGCATAGCCAGTAATAGTCAGATATCAACTGGGCTTTTAATGTTGAAGACATTTCACAACTCATCCTCAGTGTAAATAAGTGTTGAGAACAACTCCGTTCAGTTGCCCAGGTTGGTGGTCAACCTACAAGGTATAGAAGGATTCAGCTGCAGCCACTGACATCATCAAGAGACTATATATAATATCCTATACATGTAAGCTTACAGAAGACTTTCTGGGGATATACTAATAGGAAAAATAAATTGCTACAGGTGAGGTTAGAAACCGGAAACACATTGCAGGAAACAGACAGGGAATGGGAACACGTTACATAAGACATCACTGCCATTGGAGTCCCTTTACAAACCAAAGTCCCGATGGGCTTTGGCAAAGTGCTGCAGAACACTCCGGGAATAAATGCTGGGGTTTATTCCTGAATTAACGTGTCCAGTTCACTGTAATTATCTGCTGCTAGCTAAACAGGTGGGACATAATTTTTTGAATATTTTCGAGCATTGTATTTACAATTCTATTTTCTACTGGCTGCAGTTTTGTATCAGTACATTTCAGAACAGAACTCCGGAGATGAGTACCAGCATATCTTAGGTTTTAAAGAACAATGCCAATATCTCTCGGCTACTAGAGAACTATGAATCACAATGGAATGTATTGTGCTTGTCCTCATACAAAGAAGGATTCAACCCTGTACTAGAATAGAACACATGTAATGTGCTTGTCAGGTGACAAGACAACTCGTAATTCCATTGTGGAGGATTTAACTACACATCTTTAATTGTCTGCAGACAATAGCTGGAGACTAATTTTTTTTTCATATTCATGAAGTCAAACTTGACACTTAGTGAATACTGTTCAACAAAGAGCAGGAGAGTGGTTAATGTACCATGGGGCTCTTTGATAAAAGAAAACTATTAAAGGCTCACATCAACACTAGAAACCAATTCATTTATCTTTTATTATGTTGAAAGGGACTCCTATAAAAAAAAAAAGGTTGGCTCTTATTGCAGCAGCTTCCCACTGATCAACATGTTTTATACCAGTTTTAAAGCAGTTAAGCAAAATCAAAAGCCCTTCCCCCTCTGTCAGAACGGAGATCCGTGTTCACATACACTGACCTCCGTTCTGTCGCTGCGGGGAAGCCATCACGGGTAGCCGGCGGAGATCGAGTCCACCCTACCCGCTCCCTGGCCCGGCCCCCCCCCCCCCCCCGGAACACAGTGAGCGTGCGAGCGTACCTCTGGCGGCGCGCGCTCACAATACTCATGATCGCGGCCGCCGCCATGTGACGGCAGTTTGCGAGAACGAGCCATTTTGCCGCCGTCACGCTGCAGCGGGCAGTCGGCAAGTGGTTAATGAATGTAGTACAGTTTCGGATTGAACAAGATTGAGATGATGACATCACCACTCTTCTTGTCCACCACTCAATCAAAGAACGCTTTGTATTCCCACAACGGATAGAAGTTCTCTGTCCTATACGCCCACATCCTAGAATGCGAATAAAAAAAAAAGAATCCGTGTAACAATGGATACCACAAAATCAATTTTTAAATACATAACATTTTTTTATTCAAACATTAAAACCATATATACAGTAGCACCGTATCCAATATTTTGCATGTTAGCATTTCAAAAGCTTCAAATATCTTCATCAGGACGCATGTGAACAGTATCAAAATAGTCCTATAGTCTTTTGCTCCAAAAATAAGGGCTTCAGAAGTTAAGGACAAATTTATTCACACAAAGGTTTGAAACTATTTTGGCCTAGATTTGAGTCCAAGCATCCATGAAGGGGATACATCAGCACACCCAAATCCTTAATTCACTCCCCTCCCCCTGCCAGCCCAGCCCCCATACAGTTAGAACACACTGAGGGAACACAGTTAACCCTTAGCGCGCCCCCTCCAGGTTAACCCCTTCACTGCCAATGGCAGTAATACAGTTATCAGTGCATTTTTATAGCACTGATCGCTGTATAAATGCCAATGGTCCCAAAAAAGTGTTAGAATGGTCCGACATGTCCGCTGCAATATTGCAGTACCGCTAAAAATCACTTACTAGTAAAAAATAAAATAAAAACCTCAGAAATTAATTCTCATCATTCATAAGTGCGGCAACTTTTGCGCAAACCAATCAATAAACGCTGATTGCAATTTTTTTTTTACCTAAAATATGAGGAAGAATATAAATCAGCCAAAACCGATGAAAAAAATGCTTTTTTATAGTTTTTTTTTTTTTGGATTTGTATTTTAGCAAAAGAAAGAAAAATAGTTTTTTTTTGCAAAATTGTCGCTCCGTTTTTGTTTATAGCGGCGATAAGAAATGACACAGAGGTGATCAAATACCCCCAAAAGAAAGCTCTATTTGTGGGAAAAAAAGGACGCAAATTTTGTTTGAGTACAACGTCGCACGACCGCAAAATTGTCAGTTAAAGCAACGCAGTGCTGAATCGCAAAAAGTGCTCTGGTCCTAAAGGGGGAAATCCTTCTGGGGCTGAAGTTGTTAATTAAACAAATACAAGCCGTTCTGCGAATAGCGGCAGTGCTGATCATGGGACCCCCTACAGTCAGTATGCACAGAAGAAGCCTCTCAGCACAGGACCCTGAAGATCGCTGCTATCACTGTAGTAGCACCAACTACTATAGTGATTGCCAGCTTCCGCAGTGGTATGCTTGCTTATGAAATATGCATAATACTTACCTTGGTCTAAGCTCAACCAATGTGAGTATGCAATGTAGATCATACCTGGAGTTCAGCTTAGAAGTAAACCTGCTGCTTTTCCCAGCATGTGTAATGTACAGGATCACTTTAAATCATGGTCCTTTATCAGCAGGGGAGGGCTGGGCCAGGGGGCAGGGTGGCAATTGCCCCCCAGGCCACCCCAACTTACATTCGAAATGGCTGGCGGCCGTTGCCCGCTGACAATATTTTCTTTTTGTGGAGGAAGTAGGGGCCAGGGGCACAGCCGCCAACTAACTGCAAGCAGAGGGGGTCGCCCAGGGCCGGCCCTACAATGGATGATGTCTATTATAGGAGCGGGACTTCGTATGACAGCGTCAGAGCCAGGTAAGCAGGAGATCCCCGCTTTGTAATATGGCAGCTCTCCTCTTTCTGCGTTGCAGGCTGCATTGGGTGGGCACAGGTGAGGCTGCATTGATGGGCACTAATGAGGCTGCAGGGCACTGATGAGGCTGCATTGATGGGTACTGATTAGGCTGCACCTCCTTTGTTGGCTATTAACATTAAATTGTGTTACCACATTGTATCATATTTGTTTTGCTTCATAACATCAATATCTATTATAAAACCAGGTGGGCATGGATGGTGAGCTGATTCGGTGGTTCAATGGGCCACTTTACTGGACTTGCCCCCCAGGCCTAAGGCTGCCAGCCCTCCCCTGTTTATCAGACTAGGTTCTCTTACTGTATATTTATATAATTTCATGCATTATTTTATGCATGTTATTTCCTAAAAAGAAAGCTCAATCACTTTGGAAATTTTATACAAGACTATCTGTCTTCCCTTCTAACACACGTAATGTTGTGTTAAGCTTGCCATTAACCTTGGTATCCACAAAACAAACATCCTAATTTCACTGCTTCTGTGTAGAACCTTGAAGAAATATTGAGCCTCTCGTCTGAAACGTGAAAAGATTCCCAGAGGCCATGTAAAGTATGGTATCGCGTCTTGGATACATAGATCTTTGGTTGCCGGGAACACAGATAGTGCCTTGTAGACAAGCCGAAGAATGGAATGTTTATCATCAGTGCAAAGTTTGCTGATGCTCTGGGGAAACCTTTCACATTTCTCAGCTCCCTCTTGCGTTCTTTCCACTTCAAGTTCCGTTTATTTCTAATAAGTTCCATAAGTTTCTCTGGTTAGTTTTAGGGCAAAAATATTTTTTTATTACAAGCAACTCGGAACCCCATAAGGTTTATGCGTCAAAAGAGGCCTCCGAGTAACATTACATTTCTGAATACTTCCTTGGGAGGCTATCAACAATTTTTCCAGATGATTCAGCTTATTATTAATTTATTTACAAGATCACAAAAAAAGAGCCAGCAGAGAAAATTAGATGTATACATATTAGCAAGAGAGCAAATATAAAATTGAATGCCGTCTTGTATTTGTTAAAAAAAAAGTTGTCAGTGTTTCCATTAGTGAAAAAATTCTTCTTTTTGCCCCTGTGATATCATCTCTGAGAGCTGCTGAGGTCTTCACGTGAAAAGAGGTAGATCCAAAAGAGTGCCCTTCATCCGGAGGAAGTGCCACGGGGTGCTCGGGATTTTG
>BLSH010213158.1:0-29421 GCA_018402905.1 Glandirana rugosa | reverse complement strand
TGGGTGACATGCCACGGTCACTGACGGGTGATGGGTGACAGGTGCTCTTTATGATGGCAGTCTGAGGACAGGTACACTTTATGATGACAGGTACCCTTTATGGGAGCATATATGGTGACTGTTAGGGTGACAGGTGCATTGGGGGGGGCAGGGGGGGTCAGTATCAGTGTGATTGTACTTTACAGATCAGTAACTCACTGATCCCAGCTCTTCTCTCCTCACACTGGACTCTGTGTGAGGAGAGAAGAGCTGGTAACAGTGAGTTACCGCTCTGTTTACACTGGATGTGATCGGCTGTGAAGTAGATCACAGCCGATCACAAGGTATCAGCCGCCGGCCGGCGGCTGATACTAGTGTCGGTGACAGGCAGTGTTCCCCAGGAACACGCCGCCACCGACACGCACGCGCAGCACGCCCAGCGTGCGAACGGCGGGCGTGCCGTTTGTGATCAGCTGTGACTTCGTCACAGCCGATCACGTGGTGAACAGCCATAACCAATGGCTGTTCACCCCTGTCGGTGTAGCGGCGTGTCCTGGGGACACACCGACACCGACAGAGCCGGGATGCGCGCGCCCGATCGCGCGCAATCCCGGCTTAAAGGGAGGACGTCATATGACGTCCACCCGCTGGGAGAGCAGGACCGCTCCGCCGTCATTTGACGGTGGGCGGTCCTGAGGCGGTTAAATTGAAGCAGCTATGATGTTTTCAAAAAAAGTCCTCCACCACTGATCACCGCATGCATGTGCACACTTTGGGGGCTCACCAGAAATCAGAAGGTATAACGGCTCATCTTTCCACAACAAGAGGGCTCATCAACTTCTCAAGGGTCACCTGGTAGATCTGGGAGGAGCCTTGCTTTCTGGGGAAAGACAAGCTGATTCACCTTCTGATCTCTGTGTACCGAGTCCTTGTGGAGGTGACCCTTGAGAAGTTGATGAGCCCTCTTGTTGTGGAAAGATGAGCCGTTATACCTTCTGATTTCTGGTGAGCCCCCAAAGTGTGCACATGCATGCGGTGATCAGTGGTGGAGGACTTTGTTTTGAAAACATCATAGCTGCTTCAATTTAAAGAGGACTTTTGCACCTTATACATATTGTTTCACTTTTTGATATTTTTGCACTAGCACTTTTTCCTTATATTTATGTGTATGAGTTTTGTGAATTGACTCTAGCGCTGCTTTTTGCTATTACCATTTATAGTAGACTTCTTTCACAGTAAATAAGAATCATTTGCAGAATTGAGTGATACTGATTTTTGGGGAAATTTATCATCAGACACGGAAAATGACGACAGCGACTATTCTGCAACTGAGCAAATTTCTGCGTTTTTGGTTTGATTACATTATTGAATAAATTTTATTACTATTACGTTATTATTTTTGATAATTATTTTTAGTTATTTATTATATTATATTATAATTTATGATTTTGTTGTTTCAAACGTTTTCATACCCGAGATGTCTACTAGACTCTTGTTTGGACAGATTTAAATGAGTTATTCCTAAGAATTGCAGGCCTACAATATAAAACGCCAAATTTCCATGCAACATAATGGTACCGCTTTATAGAAACATAGAAACATAGAAAAGTGACGGCAGAAAAAGACTGAGTAGTCCATCGAGTCTGCCCCTTTTTATATTTTTTATATATTTTTTTTTTTTTACATTAACCTTGTTGTTTGACTATGGATTTATGTTTATCCCAAGCATGTTTAAAGCCATTTACTGTTGACTGTCTCACAACCTCTGTTGGTAGTTTATTCCAATCATCAACCACCCTTTCAGTAAAATAATACTTTCTAAGATTAGTTTTGAACTTCCCCCCAGTTAGTTTGAGGTCATGTCCCCGTGTTCTTGATTTTGGTTTCATATTGAAAAGACTGCCCTCCTGAACCTTATTCACCCCCTTGATGTATTTAAAGGTTTCAATCATGTCTCCCCTCTCCCTTCTTTCCTCCAGACTGTACTTTCAGCACCAAAAATCTGAAATAATCATACCGCCAGGGAGGTTAATAGTTTGAATCTTGGCCAGGTAATGCTGAACTGACCAAGATTCAAACCGTCTATGGCTGGCCTAGCTACCACTAGTTATATTGTATGATTTTTACAGTTTGCATTTACTTATCCCATTACAGCCACCCTAACTTAGAAACCAATGCCTGTTAACCCCCTGAAATAATACTGGGGCCAGGAGATGTCTGCTGAGGTTATTACATGAGTGGCATGTATAATAAGCCCATAGGTTTGTATGTGCTGTTCACTTAGAAAAAAAAAATTCCCTGGCTGTCAGATGATGCAGGCCTGACCAAATTCCTACTAATGCCTATGGCAACTTTTCAGTCTCAGATTCCCAGCTATAATAACAATTCTGCAGATATGGTGCATGCAACCGAGGCATTTTATTTATAGAGCCTTGCTCAGCAACTATAAAGGCAAACGGTTCATGGAAAAGGGAAGCGCGTTTTTAATCTTAAGAATTTGAGTTTGACTTCAATTACTGATGTGCCATTAAGAGGGTACATATTTGTTCGGGCTTGTCATGCTATATTACAAAGGTTTTTGTTGTTGTTTTCTGTGTGTGATCGACCTGATAGGGGATGAATGATCCATACAATCCCTCTATTCATAGTCACATTGAACATAACAGAACACGGCTGATGCTTGTGCAGAGCTGCCACTTAAAGAGGAAGTAAACCCAGGTGGGGTTTACTTCCTCTATATTCTCCTGTAAACTAGAAGCATAATGGGCTACTATGCATCGCATAGTAGCCCATTATGTGCCACTTACCTGCAAACGAAGCCTGCGATGTCCAGCGCTGTCCCCTGTGCTGGCGGTGTCCATCTTCAGCCTCTCTTCCTTCTGGGGCTGTGACTCCGGCTCTGTGGCTGGCACAAGTCGCGTGACGTCACTCCCGCGCACGCATGCAGGAGCCGCCAGTCACGCCACAATCACAGTAAAGAAACGGCACAGAGGCCATTTCTTCACTGCTCATGTGTCGAAAAGTGTTTAACCACTTAACAACCGGGGCCCTTTTTTACATTTGTTGGTTACAAGCTAAAAACAGTTTTTTTGCTAGAAAATTACTTAGAACCCCCAAACATTATATATTTTTTTTCAAACATCCTAGAGAATAAAATGGCGATCGTTGCAATACTTTTTGTCACACGGTATTTGCGCAGCAGTCTTTCAAGCGCGATTTTTTTGGAAAATTTTCACTTTTTTGAGTTAAAAAATAAGACAACAGTAACGTTAGCCCAATTTTTTTGTATATTGTGAAAGAGGAGGTTACGCCGAGTAAATAGATACCATACATGTTACGGTTGAAAATTGTGCACACTCGCGGAATGGCGACAAAGTCCTGTACTTAACAATTTCCATAGGCGATGCTTTAAAAATTTTTAACGGTTACCAGGTTAGAGGTGCAGAGGTCTTTTGCTAGAATTATTGCTCACACTCTGGCGATCGCGGCGATACCTCACATGTGTTGTTTAAACACCGTTTTCCTATGCGGGCGCGACTTACGTATGCGTTTTCTTTGCTGCGCTCGCTCGCAGGGATGGTGGCGCTTTAAATTTTTTTTTTTTTAATTTTATTTATTTATTTATTTTTAACACTGTTCCTTTTAAAAAAAAAATCTGATCACTTTAATTGCTATCACAAGGAATGTAAACATCCCTTGTGATAGTAATATGTGGTGACAGGTACACTTTTTGGAGGGCCTCCCTCCTTTGCACTTCACAGTATTCAGATCGCCAAAAACGGCGATTCTGAATACTGTCATTTTTTTTAAACTGCCGCCGTTAGCCACCAAGTAAACTGGAAGTGACGCTGTGATGTCGCTTCTGGAATTTGCAGAAGGAGACCCGATCGGAGCCGATCCCGGCTTCTGTCAGGTCTCCTTCTAGCCAGCGGATGCGCCAGATCGTCGCTCCAGTCTCCCGGTGGGACGGGAGGCCGGAGAAGAGTGGCAGAAGGCAGCCGGAGGGGGGTTGTCCCCTCCCGCCCCCTGGGATAACGACCCAGCGGCTCCCGAGCCGGATTGGTCGTTATCCCCAGATAGCCGACCGTCCACTCTAAAAAACTATACCGGGATATAGCCTGTAGCTGCAGGCTATATCCTGGTACAACCACTCATAACCAGCCGCCGCCTATTTACAGCGCTGGTCGGGAAGTGGTTATGGCAGTTTATGCCCCCTCCCTCCTCCAGGGGCACCCAGAGCTGAATTAAAGTTGGAGTAAACTCCCATTTCTGACTTTTACCTATAGACAGGCCTATAATAAGGTTAACCAAAAGGTATTGTAAGTATCTTCTAAACGTGCGCCTTTTATGAATTATTTACTGTACTGTACATGCAGCCGGTGGATGTAGGGGAAACACAGAATGAATGAAGTAGATGCAGGGAGATCCAGGCACTACAGGTCCTCAGGAACCGCTTCCTCCCCAGAAAGAGAACAGCGACACAAACAAAGAAAAAAGGAGAGAGCGCACGTCCACCCTAGTGTAATACTGTTAATTTAAAAAACACGATAAAGGCTTTCAAAAGTTGCACTCACATTTAGAAGTATGTGAACAGCATGTAGTTCAATGTGTTGCCCTCTGCTGGATTGCTGCTGCAAGAAGTAACAAGGGACATCCAGCCACCCTGGAGCCGAATGACAGCTCAAAAGCTGCCTGTCCAACGCTCTGGCGTGCACAGTAAACTGCGCATGCACCTGGACTAGCCGATGCCATGCATCGATGTAATGGACCGCAGCACTAGGAAAACTGGAGGAGACAAGAACAATACATCAGCACGTAGGGTTGCTATGATGACACATTTTGGAGGCATGGCCTCCTTTATCAAGTCTCCTTGATAAAGAGAACAGCGTGCAGCACAGCAGTGACATCATTTAATCTCACTCCAAATCTCGGGAGACTAGCAGTGCCTTAGCTGATCTTACACTGCAGATATACAGCAATGGGTTTATAGGTACAGGAAGTCCACTGCTATTTTTAAAGAAGATATCAAGATAAAATGTAAATATTTAAGTACAGTTATATATAAAAGAAAAACATTTTTCATTTTTGGAAGCTGAGACCAAGATTGGAGTATGACCCCAAACTAGCAGTGGGAAGGTTCAAAACTAACCTTATAAAGTATTATTTGAAGTGGTTGTAAAGGTTAACTTTTTTTAAAAATAACAAACATGCTATACTTACCTCCTCTGTGCAAGGGTTTTGCACAGAGTGGCCCCGATCCTCCTCTTCTGGGTTCTCTCAGTGGCGCTCCTGGCTCCTCCCTGCATCGAGTTCCCCGTCGGAGAAGCGCTCTCCCTCTGGGCACCCGTGCAGGCGCGCTCCCGTGTCCTGCTGCTGCATCCATTGACACAGACAGCAGGACTCGGCCACGCCCCTTGCTCCCACGTCATTGGATATGATTGACAGCAGCGGGAGCCAATGGCTATGCTGCTATCAATCTATCCAATCAGGACCCGAGACACCGGCTGGAGCGGGTGTGCTTTGTCCCCTGCGCAGGAAAGATCAGGCTCAGGTAAGTAAAAGAGGGGCTCTGGGGGGCTGGTGCATCATAGGAGGTTTTTCACCTTAATGTATGGAATGTATTAAGGTGAAAAACCTTGAGACTTTATAACCCCTTTAACCAGAAGAATAGGTGATGCTTGGATAAGAATTCCAGCAGAGTAAGAAAATGAATCAACTGTAGGTGAATTTGAACATACATGGGACAAACATAGATCTATTCTCAGACAAATTTTGTGTTGAACCTTGATGAATAAAGGATAAGTTCACCTTTAGTAATACGTAACACCCATATTCAGGGTGTAACCTGTAACAAGTAAAAAAAGCACCTGCCTAAACCTCAACCAGACCCCATTCTGACAGCTGAAATGGTCAGCCTTCTCCTCCATCTCCTGTGTCCATGTGAATGGAGCAAGGGAATGGGGGAAGCCAAGGAGACCTGCATGTCTTTTTTGCAATAAAGAGCCTGCCTGATCACAGTTTTTAACTTATCAGTGCCACGTATCAGTGCCCGTCAGTGTTGCTTGTCAGTGCCGCCCATCAGTGCTGGATATGTGCCCCATCATCAGTGCAACCTTATCAGTGCCACCTCATCAGTGCCAATCTGTACTGCCTCATCAGTGCCCGTCAGTGTAGCCACATCAGTGCCCGTCAGTGAAGGAGAAAATGTACTTTATACAAACTTTTGTGACAGAAACAAAAAAAAAGTTTTTTTTTCAGAATTTTCGGTCTTTTTTTTTTATAGTGCAAAAAATAAAAACCACAGAGGTGATCAAACACCACCAAAAGAAAGCTCTATTTGTGGGAACAAAATGATAAAAACAGTGTTTGGGTGCAGCGTCGCACGACCGCGCAATTCTCATTCAAATCGCAACAGCACTGAAAGCTGAAAATTGGTGCCTGGTATTGAAGTGGTTAAGGGATGATAAAACTATGCTGTAAAGAAGAAAAAAAAAGTAAAAAAATGTGTTGGGGTTGTGGGGTGGGGAAGGGGGCAGTGTCTTCAGGGTCTCACAAGTCTAGTGACTTATATCGCATCAATGGGTCCGGTATTTCCTCAAATATTTGTTTTGTTATTGAACGTGCATGTGAGGGAACAGTCAATGGGCGTGGTGGAATGTTTCCAACTTCTTGCTATTGCAATTCTGGCGTTCTGGTACAACACTAATCTTTGCAGATGTTTAGGGAAATCACTATGAAATATTTGGAATAAGGCAGATTCAGATGATCTAAGTAATAGATCAAATTAAAGATTCTGATCCAGAATCTGCTTATTTTGGGGCATCACCACCAAATATGAGACATTGTGCCCATCTGGCAGCAGTTAATGTTGCATTTAGACGAGGCTTGAGGACACATCTAGGCTATCCTAGTGGGCAACACGTACCATTATAACAGCATTTTGTAAATAGATCCATGTTAACTGAACTCTTTGTCACCGGCTAATTTATATTCAGGTGTTGTTCCCATTGGGGTTAATTTACTAAAGACAAATAGGTTGTTCACTTTAAAATGGAAATTGCACAAGAGCTTAGTGAATGAGAAGCAGCTCTGTAGTCTTCCATCATCCAATCATGTGCAAGTAACTTTGCAAAGTGAAACTTCTCCATATTCACCAAGCTCTGGGGTTAAATTTCCTTACAAAGTAAACAACCTATAATGTCTTTAGTAAATCAACCCCATTGCATGGGAGTTTGTAGTTGGGCTCAGTTAGGATGCCATATGCCATCGAAATACGTCCCCTCACTGTTTATTTGAACTTACAAGATATTTCATATCATGACAGTGAAGACGAGTAGCCCTTTTAAGTTATCTTTTGGCCTGGTTTACACATGCACATTTTTATGTGCATTTTGCAGCGCATAAAAGCATGTGTATCCTGAAAATACATTGATTCTAGTGAGGTAGTTCACATCTGTGTGTTGCACAGCATTGTAAAAAATTAGGCATATCCGTTTTTTTGGGGCATTTTCAAGCACTGTGGCATTTTCATGCACTGTGATTTGTGATAGAATAAGAAAATGCACAAAAATGCATGTACAATGCTTGTTAATGGTGGATGAAAAACAGTGGGAGTGGACATGGACAGATGTGAACCCAGCCTTATTCTATGTAAAATATGAAGCATCTAACTAGAAAATGTGGCTCCATTGTGTTTTTTTAATGTATGTATTTGTGCACATTGTTAACACGTAAAACAGTCTAGACTCCAAAAACATACCCAAATCCATGGCTGCACTCCAGACTTGCTCTTTTCTTTCCACGTGGGCAGCCGGGGTGCTGGATGCCACAGCCCATCTCCACTCTCAGTCGGAAGTATGAAAAATATAAGTCACACCACAGATCCTTGTGGGCAAGCCAGCAGCGGTGAAATATGTCATGGAAGGTTTGTTTCGGGTGGAGATATGTTTTGGAGTCTAGACTTTATGTTACTTACCAGTGCTATGTGTACCCCCAGAGGTACTTGACAGCACATTTAAAGGTACTTGTAATATTTTGGTAATGGCAGAAAAACACAGAGGCAGGGAAGAGTCAGGAACTACATTGTGTGCAGCGATTTCCGACACACATTCTAGAGTTTCAACCTGCAGCTCAATGTCACCAGCAGACTGATAGGCCCTCTTGAGTCTTGAGACTGGAGTCCTTGGTCCTGAGTCAAGTGACCTGAGTTCAGGGTGCTTGGCTGGCTGAAAGGGGGAGAGCCTGAAGAGGAGCCAAGACAGAGTGTTCTCTTGCTAGCGTCAAGGGAATATCAATACACAATGAATCTGTGATACATATTGTACTGATTGTACATCTGCGATTAACCATTAAATAAGTTTCACCTATTAACCCTCCCCAATCTGCCCTTACCATACCCCTATGGCGAGGAGTACAATATAGAAATGGAATGCCAAGGGGTACCTATGTGAAAAAGCTTGGGGACCACTACTCTAGACTGTTTATAGAAAATAATTTAGACCTTTTTCACACCAAGGCATATTTCGGGCGTTTTACCGCTAAAAATAGCGCCTTTAAAGCGCCTGAAAACCCCCCCCCCATCCACCCAGTGTGAAAGCCCGAGTGCCTTCCCACTGGTGCGGTGTGCTTGCGGGACGGTAAAGTCCTTCAAGCCGCATCTTTGGGGCGGTGTGGGAGCGGTGTTTACAGCGCTCCTCCACCACCCCTGCCCATTGAAAACAATTGGGCAGCGCTCCCGAAGCGCCTGAACACCACTTCGGAAGCACCGCTACCCAACATTTTTAACCCCTTTTTAACCCCTTAGGGGGATTAAAAGCGCACCGCTGGTGCCCAAATAGTATATAAACAGCGGTACTGCCCCGCAAATTAGCGGTGTGTTACTTCTAACACTCGGGCGGCCCTGGTGTGAAAGGGGTCAAAATGTAAGTATCAGAGGCAGTTAGCAGAAAGGGTATATTTGTGACACACAACAGAGTGATCAAAAATGAACTCTCATGTAAGCCCCAAAGCTTTGTTATTTTCTTTATTTTTTTAAATTTTGATTAATTTTGCATGTCAAAATGTGATACGCTGAACTAAAGCCGGGCAAGAGCGAGGAAAATGACAGACTGAGCTAAGTATAAAGAAATGTGATCTTATATGACAGGTTTGTTGCTCAGCTGTATTTTATGCGGTTATTATTTAATATTTACCAATGCACACTGTTCAGTGTCAGTGACAATTCATGGACATCTGACCTCCACATGTCAAAAAGGATTGACAAATAATTAGAGACAAATGTTTAGCTGAGTGTTTTGCAGCTGGATTCTGATTCTTGGCCGGGGCTCAGTTCTCTCTGCAGGACGCTGGAAGCAGATCGTTCTCAGAATTAGCACTGTGCAGGCCCTCTCTGTCACTCGCCTGTAGTTCCTGAAACATGAGAGAGTCTCGATCATTGTTCTCCAGCTTTTCACCACTGTCTCAGTTACAGTTCTGACAAGCTCGCTTTGTCTTCCGTCCTGTCATCGGGCAGAGCTCTGAAGTGCCGCTTTGTAAGTGGACACTCAGGAACTGATTTTGGAACTCTGGAGTTAAAAAAGACTTAGAAAAAATAGAAGAGTACAAAAACACCACGGCAGACGAAGCCACACCAGGGATGCAGAATTGCAGATCCAAGGGTAGGATTGCCAGCTCAGCTCACCACCGATTGCATTAGAAGAAGTTCCGGACATCCGCACATCCTGAGAATCACCCTTAGGTATAAAGCAAGGGGGCCGGGCAAGGGGCTTGCATTTTTCACGCTTTATCAGTTATTCATTAGATGTGAAACATGTTAGCCCCTTGCCCAGCTCCCTTTGTTTTATATCTGTGTTGCAGTTTTGTCATATTTAAAGTTGAACGCCAAACAAAACTGCAAGGGTTAATAGGTAATTTTTGTGTAGGGGAGAGATAACGGGAGATGTACTTGCCTGAGATTAAACAAAACATATGTGGAGTCCTCAATTGTGCATCATGGTAATATTTCCATGAGGACGTCATCCCAACTGAAGCAAATACCAAAAGAAAAATACATATAGGGGGCTTTAAATATGCACCTCTGAAACTATTACCTATACAATAATATTAGTAGCGTAGCTAAAAGATGCACTTTTATTGTATACACCTTGAAAAAATCTGAGAGACACAAGATTAAAAGGATCTCCTTTTGATTACAATAAATGTATTCTTGAAAGTTTAAGACATACTAATAATATACATTTCATTCAGTCTATGCATTTCACAGTAGTTCCGCTTCTTCAAGACTGAGGATGTGCCTTACCATACACACTGAACTAAGATCCATCTATAAAAATAGATAATAGATAATGAAATTACAAAAACATTGAATATATGGGTCAACATCAAAAACATGCATTAAGTCTTTTATTTTAAGCCCTCTTTTATTTTATTCATAAATATTTCAAGTTAATTTGCCCTCTAAAACAGCCTTTCTCAACCTTTTTACCCCAGAGGAACCCTTGAAATAATTTCTAGTCTTAAGGAACCTAATGGAAACCATTTCATTGGTGATCAGTAGGAAAATGCCCCTTATGTCGGTGGTCAGTGGGAAGGAGGCGCCTGACATTGGCAGTCAGTAGAAAGAATGCCCTTTACATTTGAAGTCAGTGGGAAGAATGCTCCTTACATTGATGACCAGTGGTATGAATTCCCCCTTACATTGGAGGTCAGTGGGAGGAATTCCCCTTACATTGAAGATCAGTGGGAGAGATTCTCCTTACATTGGAGGTCAGTGGGAGGAATTCTCCATACATTGGAGGTCAGTGGGTAGAGTGCAACTTCTTTTGGAGGTCAGTGAGAAGAATACTCCTTACATTGGAGATCAGTGGAAAGAATACTTATTACATTGGTGCTCAGTTGGAAGAATGGCCCATAAATTGGTGGTCAGTGTAAAGAATCCCCCCTTGCAATGGTGATCAGGATGCCACACTTACAAACAGCTAAAAGGATCATTGGGTTCATGCAGCTGCCTCTGCCAAATGGCGTTGGCTCCGAAACTACGCAGGCACCATAAAATTGGAGGCCAATCAGCCACAGCACAAGGAACCCCTAGCAACCTCTGGGTGAGCCCTAGGGTTCCTTGGAACCCTAGTTGGGAATAGCTTCTTTCAAATATTATTAGTTGATGATAACTGAATTTACCAAGACTTTTATATACTGTTTAAACCAAAGATATTTTCAGGGACACATCTTTAAAGCTACATGGAGACAACCACATTTGCATGGATTAGTGGTGCTGCACAGTGATGTCACTTTACTGTATTTCTTACAATAATGAATGAGCCTTCTATGAGACTCTTTGAAAGCAAAAGGCTCTGTTTTGTGAGTGACTGATTCTCTGATTTTAGCAGTTGTTCCGGAAGAAATGCCAACAACACTGTGTGATATATTAATGGACACTTTAGACAGAATCTATCAATCTGCATAGGAAATTACCTTGTGAAAATATAGAATGGAGAGAATGTCAAATGTATAAGTCACACCAGAAGTTGCTTTCCAGGACAAGAACAATTGCAAATTCATTTCTCAGTTTGTGGACATATCTGGTGTTCCACAGATATGTGTCAGGTGCCCCCCTAACCATTTTCCTTCACCCTGTGATGGAATGTGCTGTTATTGAATGTGTTCATTGGTGACAGGGGGGAAGGGGGAGAGGGGGAGAAAAACCCTGGTAAGATCAGGGTGCATAAAATCTGAATATATAGAATGAAAGTATAGTGAGCTACTATAATGGGTTGGTTGTAGTCACTGAGGGGGTGAGTAGAGAGGGCACTTCAGGGTGACATGTGCCTTTAGCTAAGGAAGGCCCCTTGAAACCCCCAAGTGAAAGGGAACCTTGACTGCTGGAAGCATGGCATCTCCGAAACAGGAAGGTTAAGTAGCTCCATTAGGAGTGGCCACTAAGACATGAGGTGACTGGATGTAGCCTAAACTTTAGGAAAAGTCTACCCAGGGGCACGTCTCACTACTCCTGAGAAGATTCAGACGTCACAAGAGCTAACCACCCACCCGCCCGTTGTGAGCTTCATCACAGCTTTACAGGTGGTTTTGACCTTGCCAGTGGTTGATATTGCTTTATGGGCTATGCCCTCAAGTTTAATTCTAGGGTCAGTTTAATACTTTTCTGACACTGATGGTGAAGACCAGTCTCTTAGACTATGTGAGTTTATGTTATGGATGCTTACGGTATAACTGTGACTGGCATTGTTATGTGGTACTTTTGAATGTTGTTACATTTTGAAATTCCAATAAAGCTGTGGCTTTGCCCTATTTCCAACTTAATCAGCCTCTGTGCATTTTTGGTGGGGCAAGATTTTGGTGCCTTAGTTGGTCAAAAGAATGTATAGTGCGAAGGAACTGCGTTGTCTGATGTCACTAGAATTTTTATGCATCGCCTGTCAGGTTTGAATGGACAGTAACCAAGGAAAAGGCTGCTTCCAGGCTTTGGTGATTGTTTCATAGAGAAGCCTCTGATGCCTCTTAGCAAAACGTAACTTTTTCACAATATTTCTGATAATATATTTGCTAACAGTGACAATACTTTTAGAAGAAGAGAACATAAATATCCTGGCAAGGGTTTCGCTAACCTATCAGAGCGCAACAAGATTCATAATCTGGCCACAGAAACAGCAAGGGCACCACCATCTGGTTCAAAGAGAAATTACTTTTTCTCTCATGGAACTCAAAATGATTTATGAAAGTTTTAAAGTTCCATATGGGACAGTCTTGTTTTTCTGTCTTTTTATGCTCAGGAGCACATTAGGCAGTAGTGATGTTTTACACCAGCGTGTGGCTTAGAGATCATATCCAATTTTAATGTTTGCCTAATAGTACCAAAATTGTATACTTGCTAGTATAGCTGTGTTTTTCCACGGCGTTCACAGAGGAGGGATTCTGTGTATGAAGGTCAATAACTCATTGTTTACACAGTCAGTAAATAGTGAACTCCCTCCAATGAAGGCTGGAGCATTCTTTCCATAATGGGAACGTTTCCAACTTGGACTTTTCTTGGCAACGATTGTCTGGCTCATCTCTGGCCTCTTCCCTTCCTGTATATGAATTCACAATTTTGCCATAGATTTCGGTGACTTTGATGCTTTTTTTTTTAACTTTAGCCAGTAAGCTTCTGTCTGTGGAAAAGCAATTAGAACATCAATGGGCAGTTGGAAAGATGCACTTGAATATTAACCTTTTCACTGCCAAGCCTTGCTTCCAGTTTTGTACCTTTGTTGGATAAATCATTTTTTGCTATGTTTTTTACATTCACCAACTTGAAAGTTTCTAGAAGACCTCTCCCAATTGGAATATTAGAATTTAAATATAGTACTCTTTATTACATGACAGTTGAGCAAATATTAATAAAAAAACTCATTATTGGCGCACACTAATACAAAATTTCCAAAAATCTTACGGTACATAAAACTATTTTTTGTGAAAATTGTATGTAAAAGCTTACATCTTACACTAAAAGCCTTCACATCATTGTATATTCAACAAAAAAGGACATTTCTGTGCTAAGTGTATCACCAAAAAGAAAAGCAGCACACTAATCTTCCAAATACAGGACCATAAAAAAAATTGTTTTGAAAAATTGAAATAGTTGTGCTGTCCCTTTAAACAAAAGAGATTACATCACAAAAACTTTAGTGAAAACTGTGTATAAATCATAAAAATATCAAAAATACATATAACAATATAAAAATTAATTGCAAAACTGCTTATAGTGCAAGTCCCAATTTAAGCATGTGAAAAAGCCAAAACACACATTCCTGTGAAAATGGTGATGTGCCTGGATACACCCAGTACACAGGTGTCCATTGCAGATTGCCCACTAGTGCTCAAACTTCTTTCCAGATGTGTAAGATCTCAATATTATAAGAAACCAATAGTGCCTGACTGCCATGCAGCTCTAATCTCCACAGGTCCCCCGGTAACTCAGCATCTCACACCAAAATTCATGTGGAATATAAGGAGGATAAAAAAGACAAATCCCATTGTGTAGTATACTAAATCACCATCTCGTTTATTAAGATTAACACTCACAGGAGATATGTAGAGACCAGCATGTAAAATGAAAGCACCACTGCAGATCAACTGGTGGGTATGATGACATCATGGACCAGGCCCAGCGTGTTTCGTCGTCAAACGAACATTGTCAGGGGCACTCTGTATATTTAGCATTATAGTTAAATGAGGACCCTATAACTCAACATGTAGTTGCGCATAAACATGTGTTATACGTGTGCATTTTTAACTTTGTTTTGTTTATTTTTATTACTTAAAGGAGAAGTCCAGCCAAAGCTTGTTTGGCTAGACGTCCCCTATGTGTCACAGGAATGCAGTTTGTTTTGCACTCCTGTGACCTATTTTCAGCAGAGAGCAGGCTGAAGTCCACTCTCTGCTGACGTCAGGGATGTCTGTCTAGGCACCACGTCATTCCAACCACAGAGTCTGGATCCGCTAGGTGCCAGGACTGACACTCTTTCTCAGCCTCTCTGCAAGCCGCTTCGCCCCCTCCACAGCTCAGCACTCCAGTGAGCGAGGAGGGAGAAGAGCGGAGAGCTGTGCCTGACAGTCTACAGCTCTCTGCTCATGGAGCTCTGAAAACCGGGTGATTGGCGGCGTTCAATCGCTCGGTTCTCATTGTAGAGGTGCCGGGGAACATATGCAACATCGGACTGATGCTGCATCCACCGAGGTACATATTAATCTACGAAAAAAAACTTTACTTCTCTTTTAAAGGAAACTGGTTCCCAACCTCCTTCTACCAGTCTTGAGGCTTACACTGAGCATGAACCTGACCATGTAAAGTATGTTCTTGCTTCTCACTGCTTGGCATCTTGAATGCAAGAGTTGGCAATGAGTTTTGCTGGTTTAAAGTGATACTAAAGTCTTGTTTTTTTTTTCTATAAAAATAACAAACATGTTATATTTACCTGCTCTGTGCAGTGGTTTTGCACAGAGAATCCCAGATCCTCCTCTTCTCGGGTCCCTCACCAGAGCTCCTGGCCCTTCCTTCCTGCCCAGTGCCCTCACAGCAAACAGCGTGCTATGGGGGCACCCAAGCTGAGCCGCCGCTCTGTGTGTCCATTCAGACACAGAGCCGTGACTCGGCCCGACCCTTCTCTCTCCTCCACTGGCACCACACTGCTGTCTCAGCCAATGAGGAGGGAATGTCCCGGACAGCCGAGACTCTCATGCAACATCGCTGGATCAAGATGGGCTCAGGTAAGTATTAGGGGAGCTGAGGGGGGCTGCTGCACACAGAAGGTTTTTAACCTTAATTTATAGAGTGTATTAAGATAAAAACCTTCTGAATTTAGAACCACTTTAAGAAGTGGAACTTTTGTTCTTAGGTCGACATGATTGGGCACCCACCTGATCAATTCTTCTGTCAAACATTTACATTAACGACAAGCTCGCAGCTACAAGTGATCAGACCTAATAACCAAATTGCAGCTCAGCAGGCTACAGCAGAGCTATACACTAAATGTAGCCAGCCCAGGACAGGGGTGCTGCAAAGATATAAACTGTGAAAATAAAAGGTGACCAATTAATACTTTTACCAACCCATTTTGCTTTTGATGGACAATTGGTCTGCATGTAGCTGTGGAGAAAAATATACATAAGTATGTCAAATAAAAAATAATTTAATATACTGATTTTAAAAATCATCAGAATTTCATGATAGTGTTTCTTAAAGTTGTACTAAACCCAACAACAAAAGATTAATTTATTGCAGCTTACCGATTCTTAGATGTGATAAGGACATTTGTTTTCTTTTTTAGGCTTTTTTCCTTTACATTTATACCGCTGTGAAGTGAACCTTTGCTTTGTCCCTCCCCACCCTATGTACAGATACATACAGAGGCATTTGTTAATAAGGCAATTTAAAATTGATGCTGAAGTCAGGCTTGGTTATTCCTTCCCTGCTCGTGTTCACCTGCCAGAAAGAAGAGAAGATTTCAAAGTCATCGTGGTCAAGGCTTACACAGTGCTAAGGTCTCTCGGCCTGACCCATTGTGATAGCGTTCAGGGTGATTGGCCAATCAGGCATCCATTGTTGCATCATTGGAGGAAGGGGGGAGAGTCACATGCTCTCCCATCCCTGGAAGTACTGGTATTTGAGAAGGCTCTGGTGGGCTTGAGGAATATTTGAGTTGCAAAGGAAACATGAGCTTAAACAGACAGGGTGTTGAGCAAATAGAACCTGTATGGACAAGGCATGGGTCCTCTTTAAAACCTTTTAAAGGCAAACCAATCTATTTTTGTGAGCCATTTACTCCCATTTGGAATAAGCAGTGAACCAATTACCTGCCAGGCATACGATTTGTTCATAAATCTCATGGTGTTTGCGTGGGCCTAAACAGCAATAACCCTGCAGTCCAGTATCCAATATGCATAACATGGAGCCATTCCACGTAAGACAGTTGCCAGGCAATTAATGTCAAGAATGACTTGCAGAAGCTTTATAAGTAGGACATCATTAATCACCCAGCATGCTGCTGGTTTAATGGGAAGCCTTTGCTCCCCTGTAAACTCATGTGTGTGGCAGTACTGCAAAACCATTGCTATCACCTTCAAATGTAAGATTATTAATCTTGAAGCTGCTATACGTTTTTCTAGCATAATACAGCAGAAACCTTGATTTTATTTTAATGAAACAAATAGTTATGTGTTGCAGCCCAGTAGCATGTAATTGGAATTTATTGGTTCTTCAGCAGCAAACTACAGAAGGTTAAAATCAGCTGAAGATAAAACAAAGAGAAACCAGCACAATGGATCTAAGTGTAGTAAAAACAATAGGTATTTATTGAGAATTAAATAGAACGTGCACTCATATAAAGACGGTTTCAAAGGTCGTGGGTTTGATGAGACAATGTGCCGCCGTATTTCCCAGACTGCTCCTGTTATACAGCTGATCCACTGGTGAACTGGCCTGCCGGGATGCAAAATAAGTCATGCTACTCTCCTGCCGGAAGCCTCTGACAGAAGCCGGTTCTGGAGCTGACATTTGTGAAGGCCACCCTCAGGGATGTCATCTTCTGATGGAATGTGCCTGCAACAGAATGTGTTTCAGGGGGATTCCCCTTTTCTCAGAGGCTGGGAGGTACAGCGGCTCACTGTCTCATTGTATCGCAGCCTTTTGTTAGTGCGTGTGCTTCTTATTCAATTTGCAATAGACACCTATTGTTTTTACTACAGTTAGATCCCTGCACTGGTTTCTCTTTGATTTATCTTTGCATGTACTCAGAGATCCCCCCTCTCTGATTTCCTGGTAGCAAGATGTCAGATGTCTCTATTTAACCACCCATGGTCATTAGTGTCTTCAGACACTTGTAATTGTATATGCCTATCAACTACCACACAGGTTGGCAACTCTTGGGTGTCTGCCCTTTTATAAACAGCACATGACCTGGGGCTAACTATGCATGTGTTTTTCAATTATTTATTTATTTATTATTACAGGTACTTATAGCCATGTAGGTATAGCACCATCAATTTACACAGCACTTTTCATACTGTATAAATTGTACATTCACATCTGTCCCTGCCCTCAAGGTGCTTACAGTCTATGGTCCCATAACTCACATTCATACAAACTCATATAGGGCCAATTTTGACAGGAGCCAATTAACCTACCAGCATGTCTTTGGAATGTGGAAGTAAACCCATGCAGGCACAAGGAGAACATACAAACTGTTTGCAGGTAGTGCCATGGTTGGCATTTGAACCAATGACAATAGTGCTGCTAGGTGGAAGTGCTGCCCTTGAGTTTATTATTCTTGCCCCCCACACACACTCTTTGTTTGGAGCTTTCACTATTGGATTGAGCGCTTAGGAAAGTTTTTACTTCCAAAATCAGCTAAATCTGGCTGGTTTTAGTGTATGTGCATAATCATTGCTTGTTGCTTTTCCTTATTTCGTATGGATAACAGCTTCTATGGAATCAGTCTGCTGTTATTATCCATGCACAGATACATACAGAGGCATTTGTTAAGAAAAGAAATTGAAAAGTTGAAGTCAAGCAGAATATTTTTTTTCTCTCAGGATTTAATATCTACTTATTGCTGAATAGCAGAATAAAGCCATATTCTGACCATGTTTAGATATTTATGTTACCAGGTCCCTAAACATGAAACAGTCCATTATGGAACCACTTATATTTAGCCGTTAATGAATAGCAGAAAAACGTGAAAAACAACAGTCATCAAGCAGAGGTTTCCAAAACATACAGTTATCTTATCTTGGCTGACAATGTCTGCCTGTGACCCATAGATATTAGGTCATCTCCAATATTTGGCCAAAAATGTTGTGATTTTAAAATTGTCATCCCATGTCTTTAAGACATTTCAACAAATGATTCTCTTAAATTTAGAACTGATGTTCTAATTCTTAAAAAAAAATGATCTTACACAGACAACAGATTGGCTGGCAGGACAAACTCTGTTGGGATTCTTCAAATAGAAGCCAAGATTCCATATAATTTAATAAAGAAGGTATTAGAATACCACATTATGAAAAATGTTTACATATTCCAGTGGTTGGGAACATACATCATTAGAGGAATGCAAATTATGTGTTCTTTGCTATAAAACCTTTTCTGCTTGAAGGCTACAACTATAGTTGTTTTATCTGAAATTTAAGTCACAAAACTAAAGGGATTCCCAGGAAAATGTTCAATGGATCACACAAGAAAAGAAAATGTTTACATTTGTAGATTTTCTTGATTTTCCTAGGTAACCCTAGCTTTCAACCCAACCAATACCCACTCTGACGCCCCCCAATTTTTCCCCCCTAAATCCCAACTCCATCCACTCCATTTTAGACAGCAATAAACACTGGACAGATGTTATTATTTATGTCTGGGCTGGCAATGCACTAGATCAGTGGTCCCCAAACTGACTGTGGCCCTTTGCTTGCCTTTATCCAGCCCTTGGGACATGATTTCTCACACTGATACACAGCACTTTTCCTCCCACTGACACCAATGATGAGTCAGTATTATTCCACTGACACCAAAGATGGGACACTATTCTTCTTACTGACACCATTGATGGGGCACTATTCTTTCCACTGATACCATTTTCTACTCCCACTGGCCATGATCCGCCCTCCCTAAAATCCAAAGGGCAGTTAACTGGCCCTTTGTTTAGAAAGTATTGAGACCCCTGCACTAGACCATACTAAAAACGTTTTTTACAATGTAGTGCACCACAACTCATGGTAATGCATTTCCATGTGTAGTGGTGCACTGGAATGCAGGTTCTTTGGCAAGATGTCTTGGTGTGCCAGTAGGCAGATATAAAAACACAACTAGGGGACCGCCTGTACATACCTTTTCTGAAGCTGATCTGGTCCAGTCTCCAGCAGCAGATTTCTGTGTGCAGGAGACAGCCGGCTGTGAAATGCCTGGGAAGCCAATAGAGGTACTAAGGGGCTTCCGTTGTCGCTTGCCTCTCCTGCACAGACCTACACAGAGAAGCCGCCGCTGACCGCTCAACATGCAACCAGACCGGAGCAGCTTCAGAACAGGTATGTATAGCGGTTTCTTCTTTACAGGGATAGATAGTTTTGTTTTAGAATGTGGCAGCAAGTAGGTTTAAAGTTAGTTAGGTTTGGGGTGAACTTATACTTTAATAAATAATTTAATGTAATTTTTGACATCCAATGACACCCAAATCTACCTCTCCACCCCTTAACTGACTCCATCAGTCTCCTCAGGCATCACTAACTTACAAACAGACATATCTGTCTAGATGTCACACCACTTCCTCAAACTCAACTTGTTCATTCCCGAGCTCATAATATTTCCTCCCCCGTGTGCCTCTTTCCCTGACTTCTCTGTCAAGAGCAATGGCACAACCATCCACCCATCCCTACAGGTCAGGGTGCTTGGTGTTATCCTGGACTCTGAACTCTCCTTTTGGCCCCATTCCAATCACTTTCCAAAGCTTGTCGCCTCAACCTTCGCAACATCTCCAAACTGTGTCCGTTTCTAACCAACGAAACCGCAAAGCTCTTGATTCACTCCCTGGTCATCTTTCGCATTGACTACTGCAACTCCCTCCTCATTGGCCTACCTTTAAATAGACTATCCCCCTTCTGTCCATCATGAATGCCGCTGCCAGACTCATCCACCTTACAAACCATTCAGCGTCTGCTACCCCTCTCTGCCAATCCCTCCATTGGCTGCCACCCGCCCAACAAATTTAATTCAACATACTAACAATAAGTTACAAAGCCATCCACTCTGCTCCCAGCTACATCACCAACCTAATCGTCCTCTTTGTTCCTCCCAAGACCTCCTGCTCTCCAGCTCTCTCATCACCTCTTCCCATATTTGCCTCCAGGACTTCTCCCGAGCGCCTCTCATCCTCTGGAATTCCAATTGTCAGACTGTCTCCAAATCTATCCACTTTCAGGCGATCCCTGAAAACTTTTCTCTTCAGGAAAGCCTATCCTGCCTCCACCCAACAACTGCACTTTTATTTTATTTTCTTCATCAGCTCATCCCCCACAGTTATTGCCCTTTCCTATCACTTGACCCTCCCTTCTAGATTGTAAGCTCTAATGAGCAGGGCCCTCAGATTCCTCCTGTACTGAATTGTATTGTAATTGTACTGTCTGCCTTAATGTTGCAAAGCGCTGTGCAAACTGTCGGCGCTATATAAATCCAGTATAATAATAATTTTTAATTGCAATCAGTGCAAGCCTTTGCATTTGACTTGATGTCATCCTCACGCAGTCCCTGTAGAGCAGAGCAGCAAAAATGAGAGAATATTGACAGAGGGATAAGCGTCTTAGCATCCAGGCACAGGGTCGGGAGGAGACCTGTCAGTGAAAGTGAAACACCAACAAAGTAAACTAAAGTCTCCCCCCTCTGCTAGACAGGGCGCTGCTGTGAGAGCTGTGTAAATCCCATGACTGGATGGACAGAAATATACATTTTTGGGAAAATAAGTGTTCATATACAGTATCTGTTTCATGTATGCTATTTGCCTGGGGTTCAGTTTTAGGAATGAACAGCATTGCATTGCACCTATGCACATAGCACGCATTACTGAGCATTGTAGTAAGGCGTGTATTAATGTTAATGTGATGGAACAGTGCGAATGGGCTCAATGTTCCTTGTTATGCCTGGCAGACACGTTCTCCGACAAAAAAAATAAAATTGGCTTCAATGTGAAGCAAAATATTAGCATCGTCTTTCTGCATTGGGGCAGCTAGGAAGATGTAAATAAAAGAATTGTCTGGAATTATTTTGTAGGTACATTACGGGAGTGTTTACTTGACACTTCTACCTTAGCCTTTGTAGCCCCTGGAACAGGCTGTTCACAAATCATAGCTCCTGTTGTGATCTCCAGAAGTGTCAGTAATTGATTTTCATGGTAAGAAAGTAAAATTATTTTGTTTTGCACATACACAGCAGCACGCATTATTGAATCCAGGTTAACAAAATCACCAACTGCCTGGGGAACTTAGGACGGCCTTGTATGGCTAACTGTAAAGCGATGTTGCTTTGTAAAAAAAGATTTTAATATAGAAATAGCTGACAGCAATGTGTGAGTTGATGTTTGCTTCCTGTTCACAACAATTCAATTAACCCCGTTGTTCTGTTCTTTTTTAGAAACTCCGAGAGGGCCCAGAATCACACGCTGCCAATCGCCACAGCTTGAGACAATAACATGTTATTGGACTTATGGAGATTTTCAGAACTTGTCCACCTCAATAAAGTTCCAGTATAAGACAAGGTATCATAACTTTTTTTATACTTGTTTTAGGGGGATTAGTATAGTCTTTTTATCAAACAACGGCTGTATGAAATCAATTGTCAATAGAAAGTATTTACTGGCCTTGAAGAAACATTTTATTTTTTTATTTATTTATTTTCAACTGCTGCTTTTTGCTGTAATCGCAAAGGCAAGCGGACATGAACAGGGTTGACCTCTGCATTTAAAGCGGAGTTCCACCCAAAAATGGAACTTCCGCTTTAAGCACTCCTCACCCCCTTACATGCCACATCTGGCATGTAATTTTTTTTTGGGGGGGGGGGAGTGTGTCCCCAGGTTTCAGAAGGACTTCCTGTCCCTCTTCCACCTTCCGCCTCTGGGCCGCCTAGGCGACTCCTCCTCTTCTCCTAGGCGGCCCCCCCTCCTGGCAATCTTCTGGGACACGTCACAGGTCCCAGAAGATTGCCTGGCCACTAGGGATGCGCGACTCGCGCATGCGCAGTAGGTGCCCGGCCGTTAAGCCGGGCCGGGTGCCCACACTAGGAATGCCGGGGCCGTCGGGAGGAGCGGGGAGACGAGCGAGGCTTCAGGAGCAGCCGTCGCTGGACCGGGAGACCGGTAAGTTACTGTTTATTAAGTGTCAGCAGCTACACTTTTTGTAGCTGCTGACTTTTAATAAACAAAAAACAGTGTGGAACTCCGCTTTAACTTTTTTTACACCTATAGTATGAGTGCGTTATATCATTGCGGCAATGTGAGCAAAGGTGTAAGCCCAGTGATGGACAGCTGTGGAGGAATAGAGAGACCCTACTGAGTCTTTTAAAGCAAAGCTAACATCATTTACATTTCTGACATCAGTTGTGGTGGCATTTTTGAAGGATATGGAATGCAGTGTTTGAAATTGGATTTTTTGAAACCAAGAACGCTCAAACTGACCTCAACCTGATTTCCAACTGACCTCAGACTGATCTTAAGTGCCTTTGTGTACAAACCTGAATGTTGGCCTGAATTCGAAAAGTTGAAGATTTTCTATGTTATAGGGAACATCTAGAAATGTTAATTGTGCCTGAAAAATGTACTTTTCTTTTGAATTTGTCCTGAAATAGTAGAGCATGTCCTGTACCTTGAGCTTCAAAGCTGTATATCTACAGTGTGTTATCTTCTGTGGCACTGCTAATCAAAAACGTCATTGCTAGTAGAATCATTTAGTTTGAATAATTTAAGTTCAGGTTCATTGTATTCCCTTGGGTTGGTTTACTAAAACTGGAGAGTGCAAAACCTGGTACAGCTCTGCATAGAAACCAATCAGCTTCTATATTTTTTTTGTCAAAGCTTAATTAAACAAGCTGAAGTTAGAAGTTGATTGGCTAACATGCAGAGCTGCACCATATTTTGCACTCTCCGGTTTTAGAAAAATCCAACCAAGGCAGTAAAATGAACCTAAACTCATTTATATTAGCTGTCTCATAGGGAACATCTAGAGATGCTAATTGTGCCTAAGAAATACCCTGAACAATGGTTCCTTTGTTATGAATTTCTCTGAAATATAGAAATGCACATCTGTGCCTGGAGCTTCATGGCTGTTGTATATCTACTGTGTGAGGTCATCTAAAGTACTGCTACCTCTAAATTGCTAGCCTCATAAAATTTGGAGTGAGATTTAGCGCTGTCACTAATATGCTGCCCACTGTTTATATTGCTTGAGAGAAAGATTTACCCAAGAGCATGCAATGCAAGGATCTCCCTGGTTCTGCTTCATTCATTTTGTGGATCAGTGCCTCCTATACCCCTACTGTGCTTTTTGAATATTTTCATAGCAGTCATGAGGTGCAGCTGTAACATGAGAAAGCAAAGCAACCAAGTTGGCCTCATACTCACAGTAACATAGTGCAGAACAAGGCATGGTAAGTCAGTAATAGGGAAATGATCAGTTGCACGCAAAATTGGTGACTAGTTCTTACCAGTCTTTTGCTTGCCTTTTTTAGGCACAGCTTGCAAGATCCATGTCCTCTCTAAGCTGGCCATGAACACTTAATAGAGCGATCAAACTTTCTATTTTTTATCACAAAATAAAAATAGAAAATGGTGGTTTAGGTTGAGATAAGAGATACTGTAGGACCACAAGTGCAAAAGACAAACATGGTGGAAAATCCAATCATCACATCAAGGCTCCCTATGTTGTTGAGGGAGCCCAGTCTAGAGAAGGGGTTAAGAAGACCATCACATGTGCAGCTTGAAGACATCTAGAAGAGGTATGTATAGAAAGAACAAAAACATAAAATACAGCATGGAGAACCTTTGGGGGAAGGAAGAAACAAGAACCCCAGAGTTTGCCACAGAGAGATAACCACGACATGGAGAATCTACGACTCTCTATGTGAAATGCAGTAACAAATATATTGATGGCAAACATTTAAAAATGTGATCAGAAGAAAAATTGTTTAAAGAGGAACTGAACTCTGCAAGCTGTGACCAAAGAAAAAGCAGAGAGAGGGCAAAGGTCTTGTCAATAGCATTGCATGGGGTCTACCTGCATCTGATCTTTTCCAGATTACTTTCCTTGCCTTGTTCTGCATTGTGTCTCTGTCTGAAGGTAGACATCTTGGTAGCGGCAAAGCCTACAGCAAAAAACAGTGAGCACTAATGTAGTGCTATCACCAAATATTCTGAGACTAGAAGCCTGGTGCAGATACACTGCTATGAACCTTTATGCGCAGGAGTGCCTAGGCACCCTCAGTTACCAGGAAATGCCCTGCTATTTTTCAGGAGGAACTTACAACAAATGGTACATTTTAGGGTACTGCTTAGGCATAATTAAAATGTTGCTTATAAATAACAGATCTGCCCCAGTGGTAGATGGAGCATTAAGCTGCATGGGTCATGTGCATGCAGGATCTGGGTTTGTAAATCTGTGTCTGAATGCCCTCTCAATATTCCTTTTGTAGTGACCATGAATGGAATGACTGCCCCGACACTGAGTCTGCAGGTAGAAACAGCTGTTATTTCAGCAAGAAATATACCTCAGTCCTGTGGAATTATCACATCCGCCTTTTTATTGAAAATGTTACATTTGATGAACGTTCATTTGTCATCGATGAAATTGGTGAGTCTATGCGAACTCCCGAACCTGCCTCTATTTGTACAAGTAAGGTCAACCCACTACATTTAGCATTGCAGTGCAGCTCCTATTTACAAACCATGGATGCTGTACATTTTCAGCTAGAAGAACAATGATAACCATAGACATAAGACTGCAGTGAGAAGATCAGATAATTGCAGGATTATTCTGAGATGCTTGTATTGTTCCAGTGTGAATGTATAGTCCCTGTACAGACACTTCCAGGTCTGGCTTATTTTTAGGGGGCCCAGTCCATTTGGGAGAATTCTGGGGTGGACACATCACCTGTACCCAGTATGATGTTTATTGACAAGCTTGTGACAACATGTCATGTCTGTAGATACGTTAAAGCCCCATCATTTTGGATAGCTATGGAATGGATAGATCCATTGTTTCCTTTGTCTACTCACAATAGAGTTATCCATAGTTAATAGTTAATACTTAGTCATCCATAGTTACTGGCCCCCTGGTGTAGTCTCCACACAAATATAGAATGAGCTCCAAAAAGGCTAAACATTGAGTTTAGCCTAAACCAATGCACTATTTAAATAATTGTATATCTTTCATATCTACTTAACCAATCAGCCTCCACACAAATTTACTGACTAAAGACAATTACAGCATATTTCCTACAGCATATTTCCATACCATACACTAAAGTTGAACCTGTAGAGCATTTTAAATTTTAGATTGCATGCTTTTTACCTTTATTGGCCCAAAAAACAACAACAAACATCCAGCTTGTGCTTTCCTAAAGCTCATATCACATTATTACTAACTGCTTGACTTCCCTGACACCAGCCCACGCACCATCTCTTTCCATTGCCCCTGTTGACCAGTGCCCCTGTTGACCAGTGAGGCACACTTATTGGACAGGGTTTGTTGAAGCTTTGAGCTCTAGCTTTCTTGAAATGCAAGCTTGGCCCAGTTTATCACGTTTAGTTATACATAGAGCACCAGCAAGAACAGTGTTTTCCTAAGTGCATACATTTGCTATAGTGACAGATACCTTTAGCAGGAACTAAAAGGAGTTGCTAATATAAACCATGGAACAGTAGTGTCTTATTTTATAGCTTTCAGACTGACTGGTCCAAAGCTTTCTGCTACCCAAGGCTGTGCTTGTATTGCCAACTCTAGAATGGTAGTGATACCTCAGTTTTATCCTCTCTACATTGCAGTAGTAGGGTAAGGCTCCAGATCGCACATCATCGCACAGTTTCAGCTCTGTGTAGAAGCAGAAGGCCGCTGTAGACCATGAGCCAGGGAACAAACAGGAAACCAGCACAAACAATATATACTCTGAGGGCCAATACAACGAAAGCATGTTTTAGCAGCTTAAGTTGGTGGTATATGTAGTAGGCTTCAATTGGACTGCTGGTAATGGTTTTAAGGAACTTTTCCACATTTAAAAATTTGAACTGAAATTAACAAGAAGTTTGTAAACCTGACATTAGTTGTAAAACATTTTCGACTGTGTATATCAGATTATTTCTATTTCTTTTTGTTTTTGTTTTTTTAGAACAATTTACATCCAACTCACAAAAACAGCTAAGCTCTGTGGCAGAGAGCACCAGAGGGCCTTTGCAGAAGAACATGAAAAAGACATGTAATTTAGTTATAGTTAATGTTTTTATATACATGCATTACTTGCTATTTGTTACATTAGCCTATAGTTTTTGATGAAGAATTCAGAGATATATCATGATACCACACAGATTTTCCTAATTTAATGGGATCATTATGGTTTTTTAATGGGAAAAGAGGTGGGATTTGGGTAAAATGGGTTTGTTATCGTCTGGATATGATCAGATTTGGGCAGGGACCAGGCAACTCAGTTCAGGCCTTAGAAATTACATACAGTATACATTATATGTGTCAGTTGCTTCCACACATGAGTTCCTCCGCATTTTTTTTTATAGCCAGATGGCAGAGGGTGGCAGCATCAACACAAACACATGCTGAAAATCACATTTTTTTTCAGAAAGAACCAATGGTGTGTTCATGTTTATATAGAAATGTATATGGTCTTTCTACTTTACACTCTGTGTTGATGCCTTTGTAACAGAGCCTTGACCATTATCTAAAACTACTTTTTCAAAATTTTTGATAGCATAGGAAAAAGATAAAATCTGTGAAGTTAAGTGAAAACTTCTGTTATTTGTCACCAGAAAAGGTGTCCCCATTGGAAGATTTGTCATCACCTGTTATCCTGATGACAGCTGGATTCTCCACTGTTTGTCACAAGGACAAATATAGTAGGGGGGATGAATGTACCCGTCAGGAACATAGCAATAAACCTAATAGCATTAGATACACTTTAAATGTATAATCTTTTATTTTAAGTAGGCTATACAGGCCATATCTAAACAGTGTTAGAGGTAAAAGAAAGTGCAGCTTTAAAAACCAAAATAAAATAACAAAAATTGTACATAGAGCACCTAAAGCTAATGATCAGTGCAGAAAAGCTTTGCTTCCCATCCATTATATGTTGATTAGATAATGAATGCACCTATGTGACTATATTTTGAAATGTACACTTATGATTGTGATATATTTAAAGTAAAAACACAAACATTAATTTTATTAACATGTCTTTTGGTGGCTTATAGATCCTCCTGGTTGGCCAAGAATCACAGAGTGCCGATCATCCCAGCTGGAAACCTTTACTTGCCACTGGACCTATGGAGAATTTCATAACTTAACCGGCTTGTTAAAGCTGCAGTATATAAAACCGTTAAGTACCTTCTCTTCTATGTAGGAAAGGATTGCATAGCTTAAAACCAACAAAATGATTAAAAATGTATTTCTGTCTTTATTGTTGTATTGGAAAATTGCAGTATGTATGTATTAATCTATGCTTTTAATTTAAATGTTCCCATTTTATTTTATTAACAAACATATTAAGGTGTGATGATGTATCATTAAATGCTGACATTCCATGCACACTTCCTATTAAGATGACATTCATAGCCAAAAAACTTGTCATAAAGTATAATAAGATTAATAAATACACACTCTTGTTCCTTGTACTAAATCTAACAGACTTATTAGAAGGCAGTGTGTACCTCTGTATTTACTTGTAAGGTTGGCATAGCCGAGTTTGCAAAGACTGTCAACTAGAAAGGGGGAGGGGAAGTTGCAGATTTAGGGGGAACTATAGTAATTGGTTCAGGTAGTTGTATCCCCCCAAAGACACAGTAGTCACCAACAGACATGACATTTTAACCAGATCAGATCATTGTCTTCTCCTGCCTTTGGACACCCTAAGTGTCAAGGGTTAGTCCCCCTAGGACCATGGTTCTGACATCTGAAATCCCTGTTGCCCAATCAGTGTTGTCTGCTTTTCCATGAAGTGATCAGCAAGGGTGTGAATCTCAACTGCTATTGATTACCAAGAGCAGCTCTACCTTGGTAACTGCTTCATTAAAGACAGGTTCTGAACAGGCAACAGTTCCTCTAAGCATAGACATCACACTGTTCTAAGATGGCAAAGTTAATTCAGTTTACTTTAATTAATATTTTACCATTGCTAGCTTAAATGAGGTTTTAGAAAGTGGACCCTGTCTAGTAACTCTGTATTGTCTCTTTCTAAGAAACTCTGTCCCTTCATTCTCCTTATAGCTTGTAGTAGACTATGGACCTGTATCAGTGGGCTTTTGTTCACATCAGAACTGCTTCTCTTCCCACGCAGGTCAATGGCAATTCCAAAACCAATTTAAAGTAGGTTGATGTAGATTAAGGGGAGGTCAGATTTGGGTCAGAAGGAGGTCAGTCGCAGGCAAAATGCACTTAAAAGGCAACAGCTTTTACCCATCCACAAAATCCCCAAATTCTTGACAAAGGGTTTCAGTAATTAGAAGTGTGCGTAAATATGCTACAGAGAAACCTCCAATGGTGAGTTTAGAATCACTGGTCTGTAAACTGGGAATTATTTGCTGAGCACCAGGATAACAGTAACCTGGCCTGAAAAAAAGCAAAACCCAGAACAGGAGAACTAAGTGAATTACTCTGTAGCATTTTCAAGTTTAATCAGTAGACTTTACTCATAGATAATATATTTTATGTAAAAGTACCTCAACCCTCTAAATGTTATAGAATTATCTCCTTTTATGTTTGTTTGTTCTTCTGTGAACTAACTTGTCATGTGTGTTCCCTCTTCTCAGGGGCCTGAATTGGACTGATTGCCCTGACACAGTGTCTGCTGGTGAAAATGGATGCTTTTTCAGTAAGAACTACACATCGATTTGGGTTCTATATCGTGTTCGCCTTGTCAGTGATAATGTCACCTATTATGAATACACCTTCACCATTGATGAAATTGGTAAGTTGTTGTTTTCCCATAAACTGACATTTCTGATTAACTTAATTTATCCTAAATATAAAGCAGATGAATTGAGGGCAGGCATAAATTTGAGGCACCTAGAGATGCCATCACTTATCCTTCACCTCATTTAGGGTACTTGATGACCCCAGGGTGTCTTATTTTGTAAACAGCAATTTCAGCTGTTCAGCCATGGCCCTCCTACTCCACCTCCCAACCCTCATGACTGGATC
>BLSH010213157.1:355554-371209 GCA_018402905.1 Glandirana rugosa | reverse complement strand
AAAAAAAATTTTTTTTTTTTTTTTTTTTTTTTTCACTCTGTATTCCATCCATGGTAATTTGAATAAGGGTGCCAAAGACACAGGCCCACACACATCTTTAGAGGAACACTTACACAGACACGCCAAGGAGACAGCGCCATTTCCATAATTTTTATATACTGACAGGATGGAGACACCGTCGACTTTTGCAGGTTGATCAACCAGCCGAAGTCCTGCAACGAAGCCATGGTGATCCTCACATTCTCCTCCAGAGCCGAGGTGGACTCTGCTCTCAGGAGCAGGTCGTCGAGGTAAGCTACCACCGTAATGCCTCTCTGCCGCAGTAACGGGTCCCTTTACCGGAGGCGCGAAAAAACCTCTTCTGACCCGAAGAAACAGCCCCTGTCTACAGCGAAACTCTCGCCTCCAGGGCTCCGGGAGGAAAGTGCTCTTTCCACCAGTGAAGTCTTTAATGATCTCATCCAGTTGTGGACCGAAAAGACGGCCACCTTGAAAGGGGAGATCCGCAAGGCCTTTTTTGGACGCATGGTCCCCTGACCATGAGCGTAACCAAAGGACTCGTCTGAGGATGACGGCAAATACAGCCATTTTGGATAACATAGGGAGCAGATCCAGGGCTGCATCACAGAGGTACTTGATACCCTGAAACAAAAATTCAGTCCTCTGCGGCGCATCCATCAGGCGACCGCAGTCCAGATCATTCTGGAGCTCCGCCATACACTCAGATAAGTATTGCGCCGCCATGGCAGATGCCAGGGCCGGTCTCAGAGCTGAGCCTGCTAACAGAAAAAGAGCTTTTGACACCGCCTCTGTCCGCCTTTTAGCCGGATCCTTAAAAGAGGGGGACCCTTCCATGGGAATGGTCATCGCCTTATTCAGGCGAGCTATCGGGGGATCCACTGCAGGTGACGCCCACTTCTTCAGAAAGCTATCCTCAAGCGGATAACGGATGGCAAAGCGTTTTGACAGTGAGAAGGAATGCTGCGGACGCTGCCATTCACAATAGATCAGATGATCAAAGAACTGATCATAGGGGTAAGCCCTAGGGGCCCTTGGGGGCCTGGCAGACCCGCAAACATATGCAGATGTCTGCGACCTGCCGTCTTGGTCCAGTGGCAGCGTAGTGCGAATCCCAGAGATAATGGCAGATACCAGCGCTTTTTCGCGAGCAGCTGCCGCCCCCTGGTCCTCCTCTCCTTCCGAGGGGGCCAGTTCACCTTCAGAAAGCTCTACTGGGGTCCCTGTGACCCCCGAAGCTATCTCTGGTTCAGAGTCCTCCCCTGAGGAACAGGGGGGAGGAGTGCATTTTCTAGGGACCCCTGGAGCGATGTTCGGCTCCATCCGGGGAAGAAATTCGGCAAAAACCGCCCTCAGTTGGTCCAAAAATGCCCCCTGTGCAGAATGCGCTGCCGCTGATTCCTCCTCAGCAGTCCTAGCGGGGTAGTCTGCCATTGATTCCCCTGAATTGGAATGAAATGCAGTGAGAACTATTTGAGGCACCCCCACAATGCCGCACACCAACGCCCCACAGATCGCCAGGAACACCCAGGAGGACTGCACCTGCCACCACCAGCACCCACAGGAGAGCCCAGCTATATTTGCTGTTTGCTGCCAGAAAAAACTTCCGAGGACTGCCAGAAGAGCTGCGCCGTCAGAAGCCACACCGTTCCAAAGAGAAAGTAAAAACGGCTGCAGCACGTTTTTACAGCATGCAGGGACTCCAATATGGCCGCCAAGGTCATGCACTAGAGGCCAAACACTTGCTGGGGAACGTGGCTACAGTAAAATGGCTGCTCTGAGCACTAGAGGGAAAGCTCCCTTAGAGAGAAATGTCTGCGGCTACGGCAAAATGGCGGCGGATCGCCGCATGGCAGCCAAATCCCCAAAAAGCGGGGATAACGATCAGGTGCGGTGCGGGGGGGTTGGGGGGATGGGACCCCAGGTGAGAACAGGGGACCCCCACCAGTGGCTACATCCCAGAAAAATGCTAGGACACCCGTCGGCCCCCCCTCTGCGCCTGAAAAGGGGAGAGGGGGGCACGCACTCACCACTCCTGACGGGCGTAGCGGGTAGCCACCCGGTCACAGACCTTCCGCCCCTGCCTGGGTGGGATGCTGCCGGCCAAATCGCCTCCGAACCGGACCGCAGTCCGGGACCTGGGCGCAAGTGGGGTACATCCCCAGGCCGCCCGCACGGAACGGGAACGTACAGGATCCTGTAATGACCCTCTATGCGCCGGCCGGCTTCTTGATAGCAGACTTCAAATGCTTGATAGAAGCAAAGAAAAAATAAAAAGCAAATAAAATAAAAGAGCGATCCCAATCCAGACCGCAGGTCCCACAAGGGAGCCAGGTCAACTCCTTGCGACTAGGCATTTTAAAACTGATGAGCTAAGCTGGGTAGGGGGTTTATGTGGGAAGAGAGGACGGCCCCGTGGGAGGGGCCAGCGTACTTTCTTTCCCTGCCTAGTTAAATCCTAATAAGACAAGCATAAACCCCACATGTCATGAAGAGCTGCGTCTGTCAGTGAACGTAGGAGAAAGATAGGTTCACTCAATTGCGAGATGCCATTGGCAAGAACTAGAATGGGTGTTGTTGAATTAAACAACAGAACATCGAGGCTGCACCTGAACTGCTATCCCTAGAAATTGGCAATAAACTCCACCTTTTTAACTAGCTACTCCTGCCCAAATTACGGACCCTGCATCTTTGCTCAGTTTCTAAGGCTGTAGTAGGCTATAAGGAAAGGAAAAAAACATGAACCCACCTAGGGATAATGTGTGATTATAACTGTACTGTTACAGCCAATGCAGCTAAAGCATGTCCATAGCCTGTCCATAGCCAAAACAGGAAGTGAGAGGAAATTTTTTAATTTTTTTATTTCCACTTTCAATGATAAACAGGACAAATAGAGGGGGCAAATCTCCCCAAAGGGGTTACAGACACCAGTAAAAATCTAATAGTTGTTCTAATTCATCTTCACTCTATCCAGAACTAAAAAGAAAAGTTTTGCATTTTCTATCATTTTCTTTAACAAGTGTCCTAACTCTTTTTACATAGTTAGTGAGGATGAAAAAAGACACATGTCCATCAAGTCCAACCTATGTGTGTGCTCTTATGTCAATATTACATTGTATATACCATAATGTTGTGATCCCTTAGGTGCCCATCTAATAGTTCTTTTTAACCACTTCATTACAGGACGTTTATACCCCCTTCCTGCCCAGACCAATTTTCAGCTTTCAGCACTCTCACATTTTGAATGACAATTACTCTCTCATGCTACACTGTACCCAAACAAAATTTTTATAATTTTTTCACACAAATAGAGCTTTCCTTTGGTGGTATTTTAAGAACCTCTGGGTTTTTTATTTTTTGCGACATAAGTGAAAAAAGTGTGAAAAGTTTGAAAAAAAAACACTTTTTTTTTAGTTTATGTGATAAAATTTGCAAATAAGTAATTTTTGTTCATAAATTTGGGCCAAAAGCTATACTGCTACCTATCTTTGGTAAAAAATAACCCAAATAAGTGTATATTATTTGGTCGGTATGAAAGTTATAGAGTCTACAAGCTATGGTGCCTATCATTGAAAATTGATCACACCTGATGCACTGATGGCCTCATTTCTCATTTCTTGAGGCCCTGAAATGTCAGGAATGTACAAATACCCCCCAAATTACCCCCTTTAAAAAGTAGACATTCCAAGGTATTTAGTAAGAGGCATGGCAAGTTTTTTGAAGTTGTACTTTTTTCCCACAATTCTTGGGAAAATTAAGAAATTATTATTTATTTTTTTTTGCACAAAATTGTCATAACAACAAGTTATTTCACACACACAGCATAATCATACTTTCAATTACACCCCAAAATACATTCTGCTACTTGCCCTGAGTATGGCGATACCACATGTGTGAGACTTTTTCACAGCCTGGCCACATAGAGAGGTCCAACATGCAGGAAGCACCGTCATGCATTCTAGGAGCAGAATTTTCACATATAATTTCCTAACGACCTATTACACTTTTGAAGGCCCTGGAGCACCAGGACAATAGAATTACCCACAAAATGACCCCATTTTGGAAAGCAAACACCCCAACGTATATTCTATGAGGCATTATGAGTCTTTTGAATGGTTCATTTTTTTCCACAAGTCTTCGAAAAATGTGGAAAGAAATTGAAAACGCTTTTATTTTTACACAAAGTGGTCAATTTATAAGATATTCCTAACACATAGCATGTACATAGCAAAAATTACCCCCCAAAATATATTCTGCTACTCATCCCGAGTATGTTGATACCACATGTGTGAGACTTTTACGCAGCCTGTCCACATACAGAGGCCGAACATGCTCTGCACCTTCAGGCATTCTAGAAGCAGAAATTTCACATCTAATTTCATAACCACCTATTACACTTTTGAATGCCCTGGAGCACCAGGACAATGGAATTACCCACAAAATCACCCCATTTTGGAAAGAAAACACCCCAACGTATATTCTATGAGGCATTATGAGTCTTTTGTACGGTTCATTTTTTCCACAAGTCTTCGAAAAACATGGAAAGAAATTGAAAACGCTTTTTTTTTTACACAAAGTGGTCAATTTATAAGATATTTCTAACACATATATCATGTACATAGCAAAAATTAACCCCCAAAATATATTCTGCTACTCGTCCTGAGTATGGCGATACCACATGTGTGAGACTTTTTCACACCCTGGCCACATACAGAGGCCGAACATGCAGGGAGCACCGTCAGGCGTTATAGGAGCATAAATTACACATAAAATTTCATTCATACCTATCACACTTTTGAAGGCCCTGGAGCACCAGGACAGTGGAATTACCTACAAAATGACCCCATTTTGGAAAGCAAACACCCGAGGCATATTCTATGAGGAATGGGCTGTAGATAGGTACTCCGGTACTCTGATGGGATGCAGATAGGTACTCAGGTATCCTTACTGGCTGCAGATAGGTACTCGGGTACTTTGATAGGCTGGAGACAGGTACTTGGGTGATCTAATGGGCTGGTAAAAGTTACTTGGGTACTCTGATGGGCTGCAGATAGGTACTCGGTTACTCAGATGGGTTGGTGACGGGTACTTGGGTAATCTGAAGGGCAGGTGACAGGTACTCGGGTACTCTGATGGGCTGGTGACAGGTATTCGGGTACGCTGATGGGCTGGTGACAGGTACTTGGGTACTCAGATGGGCAGGTGACAGGTACTCTGGTACGCTGATGGTCTGGTGACAGGTACTCTGGTACGCTAATGGTCTGGTGACAGGTACTCGGGTACGCTGATGGTCTGGTGGCATGTACTCGGGTACTCTAATGGGTAGGTGACAGGTACTTGGGTACTTTGCTGGGCTGGTGACAGGTACTCAGGTTCTCTGATGGGCAGGTGACAGGTACTCGAGTACTCTGATGGGCTGGTGACAGGTACTCTGGTACGCTGATGGGCTGGTGACAGGTACTCTGGTACTCTGATGGGCAGGTGACAGGTACTCGGGTACTCTGATGGGCAGGTGACAGGCACTCGGGTACTCTGATGGGCAGGTGACAGGCACTCGGGTACTCTGATGGGCAGGTGACAGGTACTCGGGTACTTTGATGGGCTTGTGACAGGTACTCGGGTACTCAGATGGGTTGGTGGCAGGTACTCTGATGGGATGGTGACAGGTACTTGGGTACTCAGAAGGGATGGTGACAGGCACTCGGGTACTCAGATGGGCAGGTGACAGGTACTCGGGTACTTTGATGGGCAGGTGACAGGTACTTGGGTACTTTGATGGGCAGGTGACAGGTACTCGGGTACTTTGATGGGCAGGTGACAGGTACTAGGGTACTTTGATGGACAGGTACTCGGGTACTTTGATGGACAGGTGACAGGTACTGGGGTACTTTGATGGGTTGGTGACAGGTACTCGGGTACTTTGATGGGCTTGTGACAGGTACTCGGGTACTCTGATGGGTTGGTGACAGGTACTTGGGTACTCAGATGGGTTGGTGACAGGTACTTGGGTAGTCAGATGGGTTGGTGACAGGTACTCAGGTACTCTGATGGGATGGTGACAGGTACTCAGGTACTCTGATGGGATGGTGACAGGTACTCAGATGGGATGGTGACAGGTATTCGGGTACTCAGATGGGCAGGTGACAGGTACTCGGGTACCATGATGGGATGGTGACAGGTGCTCGGGTACTTTGATGGACAGGTGACAGGTACTTGGGTACTTTGATGGACAGGTGACAGGTACTCGGGTACTCTGATGGGCAGGTGACAGGTACTCTCATGGGCTGTGACAGGTACTTTGATGGGGTGATGACAGGTCCTCTTTATTAGGGGGGGTGATCAGTGTGCTTGCTGTACACAGTAGGCGGTAACGAGCTGTTACCGCAATCTCCCTCTCACATACGATCGGTGTGTGACAGGGAGAACTGCGGTAACAGCTCATTACCACGGTTTGTTTACATCACATGACCGGCTGTGATTGACACAGCCGGTCACGTGGTAAAGAGCCAATTCTATTGGCTCTTTACACTGATCGGAGCTGGGCTTTGTCCGAGGGACTAGCCTCAGGCCCAATCGTCGCGATGCGCGCCCCTGAAGGCGCGCACGTGGAGGTCGGTAGTGACCGGTTGTGATTGGACACATCCGGTCACGTGGTAAAGAGCCAATTTTATTGGCTCTTTACCCCGATCAAGGGGGGCTGTGTCCTGAGGGACACAATCGATCCGCGATCGCCGTGCTGCGGGCCCCCAGGGGCCTGCAGTAGCAGCGAGAAGGGAAAGACGTCATATGATGTCATCACGGATCGACGGAGGTTCCCTGCCGACGTCATTTTACAATGACTCGGTAGGGAACGGGTTAATTATCTATGCTCCCAGCTGAAACCACTATTTGTGGAAGGGAATTCCACATCCTTACTGCTCTTACCGTAAAGAACCCTCTACGCAGCTTAAGGTTAAACCGACTTTCCTCTATTTTTAATGAATGGCCGCGTGTCTTTGTGTGCTCTCTTGTGCGGAATAGTTTTGTCCCTATTGTGGGGTCACCAGTACAGTAATTGTACATGGAAATCAAATCCCCTCTCAAGCCTCTCTTCTCCAGAGAGAATAAGTTCAGTTCTCGTAATCTTTTCTCATAACTAAGGTCCTTCAGTCCCTTAATTAGCTTTGTTGCCCTTCTCTGAACATTTTTCTAGTTCCAGGACATCCTTCCTGAGGACTGGTGCCCAGAACTGGATGGCATACTCCATGTGGGGCCTCACCAGAAACTTGTAGAGGGGGAGAATTATTGATTTATCCCTGGAGTTTATCCCCTTTTTGATGCATGCCAATATTTTGTTGCCTTTGTTTGCTGCAGCTTGGCGTTGCATGCCATTGCTGAGCTTGTCCTCTACTAGGACCCCTAGGTCCTTTTTCATCCTAGATTTCCTCAGTGGCTCTCCCCCTAGTGAGTAGTTTGCATTCATATTAAACCTCATTTGCCACTTATCTACCCACCCCTTTGTTCAGATTTTTTTGTAAGGTTTCCACATCCTGTGGAGAAATTATTGCCCTGCTTATCTTGCTATCATCCGCAAATATTGAGATTGAGCTGTTAACCCCATCCTCCAGATCGTTTATGAATAAATTGAATAGGATTGATCCCAGGACAGATCCCTGGGGGACCCCACTTACCACACCAGACCATTCCCAGTACTCCCCGTTTATCCCCACCCTCTGGACTCTCCCCTGTAACCAGTTTTCAATCCAGGTACTCACCCTTTGATCCATGCAGACAAACCTTAGTTTGTACATTAAGTGTATATGGGGAACTGTATCAAACGCTTTTGCAAAATCTAGACCACCACATCAACGGGCCTTCCTTTATCTAGATGGCAGCTCACCTCCTCATAGAAGGTTAATAGACTGGTTTGGCCTGAGCGATTCTTCATGAAACCATGCTGATTACTGCTAATAATACCATTTTCCTTACAATAATCTTGTATATAATCCCGTATTATTCCCTCCAAGAGCTTGCATATTATTGATGTTAAGCTAATTGGCCTGTAGTTTCCAGGGATATATCTTGGTCCTTTTTTATATATTGGTGCTACATTGGCTTTTCTCCAATCAGCTGGTATCAAACCAATCAGTAGACTGTTTTTAAAAATCAGGTACAGTGGTCTAGCAATTTCTTGACTGAGTTCCTTAAGGACCTGCGGGTGTAAGCCATCTGGTCCCGGTGACTTATTAACGTTACTTTTTTCAAGTCTATTCCTAATTTGATCCTCTGTTAGCCATGAGGGTGCTTCCTGTGAAGTGTTGTGAGGTCCTACATTATAGTTTTGAATACTTGAGCCCCCCCCCCCCATTTCCTTTGTGAATACCGAGGAGAAAAATGAGTTTAACACCTTTTGCCATCTCTCCATCCTTGGTAACCAGATTCTCTTCATCATTTTTTATGGGGCCAATATGATCTGATCTCCCTCTCTTACTATTTATATACTTAAAGAATTTCTTGGGATTCTTTTTACCCTACCCACACTATGTGTCTTTCATGTTCTATCTTAGCCCCTGATTGCACCCTTACATTCCTTATTGTATACCTTATAGAGCTGGAGTGCCGACAGAGACCCCTCAGCCTTGTATTTTTTGAAGGCCTTCTCCTTTGCCTTTATATGTGCTTTTACGTGGGAGTTAAGCCATCCTGTTTTTTTATTAGCTCTTCTAAATGTATTTCCCATTGGGATACACTGGCTAATACCTTTGTTTAATTTGTCCTTGAAGCACTCCCATTTTTCCTCTGCGTTCTTTGTTCCAAGAATTTTATCCCAACTAACATCTTCTAGCAAGTATCATAGTTTATGGAAGTTGGCTCTCTTAAAATTCAGTGTCTTTGTATTCCCTCTTTTTTAGAACAAACTACATCCAACCCACGAAAACAACTGAGCTCTATGGCAGTTAGCACCAAAGGACCTTTGCAGAAGTACATAAAGAAGACAGGTAAGTTTGCTAATATATTTTATTTTTTATGTTTTCACATCACTTCCTCATTTTACATTAGTTTAATGAACATAACTGAGATGTGCCATATTATCTCCCAAGTTTGTCTCTGGTTTGTTGTGACAGTTGTGTTTTTTAAATCGGAAAAAGAGTGAAGCTTAGGATATGGTCAGATACTGGTTGGGATCAGGCAAATCAGTGCAAGTCTTGGGGGTCTATATAGCAATTATTTCATCTATACAACTTTAATCCAAGATTCACCTATTTTCTTCACATAAGATTCAATTAGAGGGCTTATAAAAGGCTTGCAGCAATAACTTTTGGCAGACAGAAAAGTAAAATAAATGTTTTTAACTTGAATTCTAAGTGTCTTCCCACTTGATGTCCACATGATTCAGCACTGTTAACATATAAAAATATCTTTTAAATAAATCAGGGTGAATTTTGTTTTCAATTTTGGAGCTGCCTCATTGTTTTATCCAACATTCTAGACAGGCAGCTCCATCTGTTGAAGAACATGGGAAATAACGCTCTGGAGCAGAGATCTCTGAACGAGATAAGATATATAACCGAAAATAGTTAAAAAATGGAGTTGCCTCCTTTTTGTTGCAAACCTTTCTATTATAAAATGGGCGAATCTTGGGTGATAGGTTTGATCGATAAACCCTTTATGGTTTATATATAAGTGTCATGTGCTTCCATACACTTGCCCAGAGTATTTTGCCAAACTAAGAGAAGTATCCAGAAGAGAAAAAGTGGCAGCATCAATAGATACACATGATGCACACCACATTATTTTAAGTATGAAGGAATTCTCCAGCAATGTCTGCTGAGTAGGAATGGGCCGAACACCCCGACCCAAAATCAAAAGTGCTCATTTTAAAGGCTAATATGCAAGTTATTGCCATAAAAAGTGTATGGGGACCCGGGTCCTGCCCTAGCGGACATGTATCAATGCAAAAAAAAGGTTTAAAATTGATCGTTTTTTCAGGAGCAGTGATTTTAACCACTTGCAGACCGCTGACCGCAGTCTGATGGAGACAGAGTGGCTCGTTATCGCAAACCGCCGTCATAGGACGGCGGCTACGATAACTAGTGCTGTGAGCGCGCGCACGCGCCGCCGGAGACGCGCTCGCGCGCTCACTGTGTCTGGGGGGCCAGGGAGCGAGTGTGGTGGACTCGATCGCCGCCGGCTACCCACAATGCCCCCCCCCCCCCCCGCAGTGAAAGAACGGAGGTCCGTGTAAGTAAACACGGATCTCCGTTCTGTTGAAGGGGGAAGGGTGATGATCACAGGCTTCATCTATATGGAAGCCGTGATCATGCCCTTTCCCCAGCCAGGGCAGCGAACACAGTTAACCCTTAGAGCGCCCCCTGCAGGTTAACCCCTTCACTGCCAATGGCATTTACACAGTAATCAGTGCATTTTTATAGCACTGATCACTGTATAAATGCCAATGGTCCCAAAAAAGTGTCAAAATGGTCCGACATGTAATATCGCAGTACCGCTAAAAATCGCAGATCGCTGCCATTACTAGTAAAAAATAAATAAAAAACCCAGAAATTAATTATACAGTACTTTATGAAGTGGCACTGTAGGCTAGTACAATAGTGCAAATCAATAAGTTCTTATTATAGTCGAACAATATGTTAACAAAATAATATATAAAACATCATATAAAGTGCATCATGCTATGCTTAGTGCAATAGGCAAATAATATATATAAAAAAGTGACTCTGTGCTTCTCATCAAGGTGCAATCTCAAAATTGATGACATATAATATAAAAACAAAAGTGCTTGAAATCGTGCAACACTGCAAGAAAGGGCAAAGTGCACATATATAGTCTCTTGAATATTGATTCCCAATCCACGGGATACACAGTTCTAATAAATGGAGACTCCTTGGTTACACAGCAACCCTCCTCTGTAATGCTTTTTCTCCCTCAATCAAGAGATATATATGTGTGTAGTGTGGTCAATCCTTCACTACAAACAGGTGGCCGCTCACCTCAAACCCGCCTTTCTGCATAAACCATGCAACTCAGATTAATCCTGCTCCTCCGATCCTCCACACAGGTGGAAGTAATCTCAGACCCCTTAGGAAGGGGGAGAGGGGCGATTTATCCTCTATAATCAACTCACCTGTAGATTTTAGGCTCCGTTTATCCACGCATGCAATACAAGATAGGAATAACCTCTCATGGTGTAGCATCTCAATGACATTTATTTAAAAAAGTTGTAGTAACTTACATTTAAAAACAAGTCAAACATTGTATCCCCATGTCCCCGGTCTCACAGTGCTCTCAAACTTGCGGAAGCTTCCGGGATCGGCCGTCCCAGGAAGTGACGTCACCACGTATCTCCCGACGCGTTGCGTCACGGTCACGTGACTTTACAGCATGATGCACTCTATATGATGTTTCATATATTATTTTGTACACATATTGTTCGAGTATAATAAGAACTTATTGATTTGCACTATTGTACTAGCTTACAGTGCCACTTCATAAAGTACTGTATACATTTTGTAGGGGTTGTGATACCTAAGAAGTTTGGCAGCAGTAATAACTGTATCTGAGATTACACATATATTTATTTAATTTGATATCCTGTTTGAAGATTATATATATATATATATATATATATATATATTAATTTGGTCTATAGTCAGAGAAGGTAGCACACTAGTTCCTGTCTTTTTTTCCTAGAAATTAATTCTCATCGTCCGTAAACGCGGCAACTTTTGCGCCAACCAATCAATAAACGCCAAATGCGATTTTTTTTTTTACCAAAAATATGAGGAAGAATATAAATCGGCCAAAACCGTTGGAAAAAAATGTTTTTTTTTATATTTTTTTTTGGATTTGTATTTTAGCAAAAAGTAAGAAATTTGGGGTTTTTTGCAAAATTTCCGCTCTTCTTTTGTTTATAGCGGCGATCAGAAATGACGCAGAGGCGATGAAATACCACCAAAAGAAAGCTCTATTTGTGGGAAAAAAGGATGCAAATTTTGTTTGGGTACAACGTCGCACGTCCGCGCAATTGTCAGTTAAAGCGACGCAGTGCCAAATTGCAAAAAGTGCTCTGGTCCTAAAGTGTGAAATCCTTCCGGGGCTGAAGTGGTTAATAATGCTTAAAGTGAAACAATAAAAATGAAATATTCCTTTAAATAATGTGCCTGGGGGGTCCTCTTAGTATGCCTGTAAAAGGCCACATCTCTGTGATGTTTAGAACAGTGCCACCGCAAAATGACATTTGTAAAGGAAAAAATGTCACTTAAAATCACTCACGGCTGTAATGTATTGCCAGCTCCCGGCAATATAGAAAAAAATCACTGAAAAAATGTGCGTAGGGTTCCCCCCCCCCCCCCAGTCCATACCAGACCCTTTGGGCTTTCAGCTTTCTAGCAGTGGCCTGAAGGTTTTGTGCCAATATTGACTGGTATTTGGAATTCCCTCTACCTTGACTAAGGCCCCTGTTCCAGCTGAAGAAAAACAGCCCCAACGCATGATGCTCCCACCACGCTTCACGGTGGGTAGGGTGTTCTTTTGGTCATGTGCAGTGTTGTTTTTGCGCTAAACATATCTTTTGGAATTATGGCCAAAAAGTGCAACCTTAGTTTCATCAGACAAGCACACGTTTTCCCCCATGCTTATGGGAGACTTCAGATGTGTTTTTGCAAAATATAGCCGGACTTGGATGTTTTTCATGGTAAGAAAAGGCTTCCGTCGTGCTACTCTCCCCCATAACCCAGATATATGAAAAATACGGGAGATTGTTGTCACATGTACCACACAGATAGTCCTTGCCAGATATTCCTGCAGCCCCTTTAATGTTGCTGTAGGCCTATTGGCAGCCTCCCTGACCAATTTTCTTCTCATCTTTTCATCAATTTTGGAGGGATGTCCAGTTCTTGGTAATGTCACTGTTGTGCCATATTTTCTCCAAATGATGTCTTTACTGTGTTCCATGGTACATCTAATGTCTTGGAAATACTTCTGTACCCTTCTCCTAACTGATACCTTTTAACAATGAGATGCTTTGAAAGCTCTCTGCGGACCATGGCTCTTGCTGAGGATGAGACTAAGAAAATGTCAGGAAAGACCTACTAGAACAGCTGAACTTTATTTGGGGTTAATCAGAGGCATTATAAATAATGATGGCAGGTGTGTACTGACTCCTATTGAACATGAGTTTAAATGTGATTGTTTAACCACTTCAGCCCCGGAAGGATTTCCAGCTTTAGGACCGGAGCCCTTTTTGCGATTCGGCACTGCGTCGCTTTAACTGACAATTGTGCGGTTTTTGTAAACCGCGCAATTTTGCAAAAAAACCCAAATTTCTTACTTTTTGCTAAAATACAAATCCAAAAAAAAAATATAAAAAAACATTTTTTTTTCATCGGTTTTGGCCGATTTATATTCTTCCTCATATTTGTGATAAAAAAATCGCAATCGGCGTTTATTGATTGGTTTGCGCAAAAGTGGTCGCGTTTACGGATAATGAGAATTAATTTTTGGGGTTTTTATTTTTTCTTTATTTTTTACTAATAATGGCGGCAATCTGCGATTTTTAGCAGTACTGCGATATTTCAGCGGACATGTCGGACCATTTTGACACTTTTTTAGGACCATTGGCATTTATACAGCGATCAGTGCTATAAAAATGCACTGATTACTGTGTAAATGCCATTGGCAGTGAAGGGGTTAACCTGCAGGGGGCGCTCTAAGGGTTAACTGTGTTCCCTGGGCGTGTTCTAACTGTGGGGGGACTGCCCTAGCTGGGGAAGGGAAGTGGTCACAGCCTCCATGTACAGGAAGGCTGTGATCACAGCCCTTCCCCCTTCACAGAACGGAGGTCCATGTTTACTTACACGGACCTCCATTCTTTCACTCCGGGGGGGACATCGCAGGTGGCCGGCAGAGATCGACTCTGCCGCACCCGCTCCCTGGCCCTCCCCGGACACAGTGAGCGCGCGGGCGCGCGCTCACTGAGTGCGATCAGGCGGCCGCTGTCATATGACGGCGATTCGCCTTACAGAGCCACTTTGCCGCCGTCAAATGCCGATCGGCGGTCGGCAAGTGGTTAATTCTGAACACCGCTACATCCCCAGTTATAAGAGGGTGTGCACACTTATGTATTGTATTATGTATTGTTTTCCCCCCAAAAAAAATATTTCAGTTTGTTTTTCAACAAGTACAGTTTATAGGTCAAGTGAAATGTGGGGGTGTACCGCGCTTATGGTTTTTGATATTAGACTGCTGCCCTCCAAAGATTCCCTCCCGTGGGTGGGATATGTGATTGATAGGGGTGGTGCTTGGAGATGGCGCTGTCTAAGTACAGGGAGATAAATGTATCCCTGCTGTTCTGTGCTCATATGTTCTGTTAGTGTAGTGTTTCTGATTACTTAGTAAAGTGCATAGGTTTCATTCATATTGATCTTAAAAAAATCCTTATTTTAAAATTATAACAAGTTAATCAAGTATAAAGTATATAATAAAAACAGATCAAACAATAATAAAGGTGCTTGTGTGTTCTATGTGCTGCTTAGTGCTTAATTAAATAGTTTTTGTTGTGCATGTGCTGGTATTGATGTGCTAGTATTTCCAAATAAATTATAAATACACCAGTGTTGTGTTGACAGTTATATTATCCAATGACCTTATTCTGTATTAATATACTCTTTGATCAACCCTGTACACTCAATGTACATAAACTCCTTTTTGGTTAATTAGTCCATTAAAAGATCCTGGCAATTATCATCATATAATAACACAGTTCATATAAACAAATCCGTGACTTCAAGTGTTTTCAGTGAGGTTGATATTCTTCCTATATTATTTGTGACAAGAGATGTGTGTTCACTCGTGCTCCCCCTTTGGTTGTCTCCTTACCATAGGGCACTGCCCCTGCAGGGGCGGCGTGCCTATCTTTGTTTATTCCTGGGGTTCTGGTCCTGTAGTCTTTGGTGTTTGCTGGGTGGGTTCCTTTGCCTTGTTGTGTTGATGTTCCTTCTTATGGACGTGGAATCAACCCGGGGTGCGCTTCCTCCGTATTAAAAAGTGATATAAAGCAGAGAGGACTCCATAGTGTAGTAAGTTTAATTGTATCCTCTGTGGGTGATAAGCGGTCAGTGCCTATGCAGCGGTCCGGGGATTAGAAATGCCCACCCTTCTCCCCTTTCTTTCTGTGCTGGGGGCCGGGGGAGGACACTCCACTCTCTCGCACACACAAGGCTGTAGTACAGTTGTGATCACATCGGATCATCGGACTCCTCAGACTGGATCACAGTCCACAGATCGCATTGGCCCCCAGCACAGAAAGAAAGGGGAGAAGGGTGGGCATTTCTAATCCCCGGACCGCTGCATAGGCACTGACCGCTTATCACCCACAGAGGATACATTTAAACTTACTACACTATGGAGTCCTCTCTGCATTATATCACTTTTTAATACGGAGGAAGCGCACCCCGGGTTGATTCCACGTCCATAAGAAGGAACATCAACACAACAAGGCAAAGGAACCCACCCAGCAAACACCAAAGACTAATGGTATCCCGTGACGGGGACGTCCCCGCCGCACGGATAGAAACAAATAAGGACCCCAAGACCAGGACATCAGAAACCACAAACGACCCACCCAAGGAAACGGAACAAC
>BLSH010213157.1:344263-355544 GCA_018402905.1 Glandirana rugosa | reverse complement strand
AGTCTTTGGTGTTTGCTGGGTGGGTTCCTTTGCCTTGTTGTGTTGATGTTCCTTCTTATGGACGTGGAATCAACCCGGGGTGCGCTTCCTCCGTATTAAAAAGTGATATAAAGCAGAGAGGACTCCATAGTGTAGTAAGTTTAATTGTATCCTCTGTGGGTGATAAGCGGTCAGTGCCTATGCAGCGGTCCGGGGATTAGAAATGCCCACCCTTCTCCCCTTTCTTTCTGTGCTGGGGGCCGGGGGAGGACACTCCACTCTCTCGCACACACAAGGCTGTAGTACAGTTGTGATCACATCGGATCATCGGACTCCTCAGACTGGATCACAGTCCACAGATCGCATTGGCCCCCAGCACAGAAAGAAAGGGGAGAAGGGTGGGCATTTCTAATCCCCGGACCGCTGCATAGGCACTGACCGCTTATCACCCACAGAGGATACATTTAAACTTACTACACTATGGAGTCCTCTCTGCATTATATCACTTTTTAATACGGAGGAAGCGCACCCCGGGTTGATTCCACGTCCATAAGAAGGAACATCAACACAACAAGGCAAAGGAACCCACCCAGCAAACACCAAAGACTACAGGACCAGAACCCCAGGAATAAACAAAGATAGGCACGCCGCCCCTGCAGGGGCAGTGCCCTATGGTAAGGAGACAACCAAAGGGGGAGCACGAGTGAACACACATCTCTTGTCACAAATAATATAGGAAGAATATCAACCTCACTGAAAACACTTGAAGTCACGGATTTGTTTATATGAACTGTGTTATTATATGATGATAATTGCCAGGATCTTTTAATGGACTATGTAACCAAAAAGGAGTTTATGTACATTGAGTGTACAGGGTTGATCAAAGAGTATATTAATACAGAATAAGGTCATTGGATAATATAACTGTCAACACAACACTGGTGTATTTATAATTTATTTGGAAATACTAGCACATCAATACCAGCACATGCACAACAAAAACTATTTAATTAAGCACTAAGCAGCACATAGAACACACGAGCACCTTTATTATTGTTTGATCTGTTTTTATTATATACTTTATACTTGATTAACTTGTTATAATTTTAAAATAAGGATTTTTTTAAGATCAATATGAATGAAACCTATGCACTTTACTAAGTAATCAGAAACACTACACTAACAGAACATATGAGCACAGAACAGCAGGGATACATTTATCTCCCTGTACTTAGACAGCACCATCTCCAAGCACCACCCCTATCAACAGTTTATAGGTCGCATTAAAGGTGGAAAAAGTTCTGAAATTAGTTATCTTTGTCTCATTTTTTTACATTACGGAAACCTGACATTTTAACAGGGGAGTGTAGACTTTTTATATCCGCTGTAAATAGCCTGAAGGGCAGGAGGAAGTACAGCAAAAGCAGAAGATTAGGAATGAGTGACTGATGGCCACACAATAGTGATCCCTTGTGGTGCATTACCACACATGCTATATTCATTTAAAATGGGTTAAATGGCCTTTGTGGTGCACTGCAGCATGAGTACATTGCCTGCTAACGGGACAGTGTGTTTGGTGCCATTCTAAAAAGCACACATTTCTGTACTTTACATGTGTTGCAGTATCGTGCAACAGAACTTCCTGCAATGTAATAGTCTAAATCTGACTATTAAGGCTACTTTCACACTGGGGCAGGGAGGGGCGGTAGCAGTAAATTGCTGCGATTAGCAGTAAATCGCCACTATGCAGGCGGGAGCGGGGAGCTTTTAACCCCCAAGAAGGGGTTAACAAGGGGTTAAAAGCGCCACCGTTTGGGGCTTCCGAGGCGGTGTACAGCCACTTCGGGCGCGCCATCTATTGTTTCAATGGAAGGGGCGGTGTAGGATCGGTGTATACACTGCTCATTGCACCGCCACAAAGATGCGGCTTGCGGGACTTTTCTTCCTGTCCTGCAAGTGCACCGCTCTGGTGTGAAAGCACTCTGGCTTTCATACTGGAGAGAATGGGGGGGGGGGTGTTTCTAGCGCTGCACAGGCGCTATTTTTAGCACCGCAGTGCCTGAAAAACGTTCCGGTGTGAAAAGGGTCTTAGGTTTAGTACACATTTGTGGTTTAGCATCAAATGATTGTCATATGTATAGAATAAAGATGTAGACTATATGTTTATAAATGCACTTTTTACTCTATTTTAGATCATCCTGGGGGGCCAAGAATCACAGAGTGTCGATCCCCCCAGCAGGAAACCTTTACCTGCCACTGGACCTATGGGGAATTTCAGAACCTAACTGGCCTGTTAAAGCTGCAATATAGAAAACCGTAAGATACTTCTTTCTTCAATAATAAACATTATGTACTGTAAATGTTTTAGGTGACGTGGACCTTGTATGGAATGAGCATATAAAAGAAAATCTGGCTTGCAGACTGGTCCACTTTCATTACTGCTATTCTCTGTAGAAAGGGATTGCACAGTGTTAATTAATATCAGTGAATTGTTCAGGAATATATTTTCAAATATAAATGTTTCTCCATCATTTCAAAACACAGTGGTGGTCACCACGTCCCTGAATATTAAAGAAAAATAGGAATACCCCTTAGTGGGACTTTAATGGTAACAACACCACCCAGATGTATAAAAATCAAATTTATATTATATCAATATTAATTACAGCCCCGTAATTTACCATGTTAGGACCAGAGCACTTTTTGCGATTCGGCACTGCATCGCTTTAACTGACAATTACGCGGTCATGCGACATTGTACCCAAACTAAATTTGCGCCCTTTTTTCCCACAAATAGAGCTTTCTTTTGGTGGTATTTGATCACCTCTGCGTCATTTCTGATCACCGCTATAAACAAAAACAAGCAACGATTTTGCAAAAAAAACCCCAATATTTCTTACTTTTTGCTAAAATACATATTCCAAAAAATTTTTTAAAAAAATGTATTCATCAGTTTTGGCCGATTTATATTCTTCCTCATATTTTTGGTAAAAAAAAATCGCAATCGGCGTTTATTGATTGGTTTGTGCAAAAGTTGCTGCGTTTACAAACCTTGAGAATTAATTTCAGGCGTTTTTATACATTTTTTTTTACAAGTAATGGCGGTGATCTGCGATTTTTATCAGGACTGTGATATTGCAGCGGACATGTCGGACATTTTTGCCACTTTTTTGGGACCAATGACATTTATACAGGGATGAGAAATTTAAATATCCGCTGATTATTGTATAAATGTCATTGGCAGAGAAGGGATTGACCTACAGGGGGCAGTGAAGGGGCTAACTGTGTTCTCTAGGCGTGTTCTAACTGTATGGGGGCTGGGCTGGCAGGGGCACCAGAGATCTAACTGGTCCTGAGTACAGGGATCAGTAGATCTCTGACATGCCGCCTGTCAGAACAGGAAACCGCCGTGTTTACAACGGTGGTTCCCCGTTCAGGTTCTGTCACAGGGCATCGCGAATCGCCGGTGGACATCGAGTCTGCCCGACCCACGGCGTGCGCTTGCCCCCTAGCCATCATCCACGACTATAAGCGGCGATTCGCGGGGCAGCCATCGTGCATGACTATAAGCGGCTATTCGTGGGGCAGAGCCGCACTGTCGCCACTTATAGTCGTACAGCGGTCGGCAAAAGTTTAAAACATGTCACTCATCTGAGTGAGAGCTAAGTATAAAATGCATAAAGCAAGAATGGGTTTGCTTGACCTTCTTACAATCATACAGTGCATAAATGTACATAAATATATTGTTACACTTCAGTATCCGAAGACCTTTATTCGCTACCCAAAGGATATATCTTCGGATACTGGAGTGTAACAATATATTTATGTACATTTATGCACTGTATGATTGTAAGAAGGTCAAGCAAACCCATTCTTGCTTTATGCATTTTATACTTAGCTCTCACTCAGATGAGTATTATAGAAATTCGATAAAATTTGTTTTTTATACATCTGGATGGGGTTGTTACCATTAAAATCCCACTTTATTCCAGGAAAATATTCCAGGATTATATTTTCTGTCTCATGCTTTTAATTTAAAGAGGATGTAAACCCTCTCATATACCTAGTGAAGTGAAAAGCCTTAGATGATACACAGAGATGAAACAAATCCTCCTACATAAGTTTTACTTGTATATATGCTGTATTTCCCTTTCTATTGAAATTTGGATGAATTTTCGTTTTTTCAGATATTCGGATGTATTAGAATTTCAGAATTACAATACACCCTGTTCCAAATTATTATGCAATTTATATTTTTCTCATTTACCTAAATAATTGATGTAAACAACAGTCAGGATAATTCTCATGTTATCAACTATTAAGAGTACAATTCAATTTTTATTCGAACTTCCTAATGATAACAGTATTTTTTTTTTTAAATAAAAAACTTACAATGCACTGTTCCAAATTATTACGCACAGTAAGTTTCAAAACACTTTATAGGTTGTAAAGAACTGAAAATTGTCATTTGTTGTGTTTGCAGCATATTTACTGAAATCAAAAGCTATTTCATTCAAACTTTGAACAACATTTACATTTTTTAAACATTCTAACAGGTCACGTTACATTTTAACATAGGACCCCTTATTTGATAGCAGCTTCACAAGTCTTGCACCCATTGAACTTGTGAGTTTTTGGAGAGTTTCTGCTTGAATTTGTTTGCAAGATGTCAGAATCGCCTCCCAGAGCTGCTGTTTGGATGTAAACTGCCTCCCACCCTCATAGATCTTTTGCTTGAGGATGCTCCAAAGGTTCTCAATAGGATTGAGGTCAGGGGAGGATGGAGGCCACACCATGACTTTCTCTCCTTTTATCCCCATAGCAGCCATTGGTGTAGAGGTATTCTTTGCAGCATGAGATGGTGCATTGTCATGCATGAAGATGATTTTATTACGGAAAGCATAGTTCTTCCTTCTGTACCAGGGAAGGAAGTGGTCAGTCAGGAACTCCACATACTTTGCAGAGGTCATCTTTACACCTTCGGGGACCCTAAAGGGGCCGACCAGCTCTCTTCCCATGATTCCGGCCCAAAACATGTCTCCACCACTGCCTTGCTGACATCACAGCCTTGTTGGAACAGGGTGGCTGTCCACCAACCATCCACTACTCCATCCATCTGGACCATCCAGGGTTGCACGGCACTCATCAGTGAACAGGACTGTTGAAAATTAGTCTTCATGTATTTTCTGCCCAATGTAGCCGTTTCTGCTTGTGAGCATTGGTTAGTGGTAGCCGAATGGAAGGTTTGTGCAAAGTTGCAAGACTCTGGAGGACTCTACACCTTGATGTCTGTGGGACTCCAGAGGCACCAGCAGCTTCAAATATGTGTTTGCTGCTATGTAATGGTGTTTTAGCAGCTGCTCTCTTGATCCGATGCATGGATCGGGCAGAAATCTTCCTCAATGTGCCTTTACCTGCACAAACCCATCTGTGCTCTGAATCAGACACAAATCTCTTAATAGTGCGATGATCATGCTTACGTTTTCGTGAAATATCTAATGTTTTCATACCTCATCCAAGGCATTGAACTATTTCACTCTTTTCGGCAGCAGAGAGATCCTTTTTCTTCCCCATATTACTTGAAAATGGTGCTCTGCTTAATAATGTGGAACACCCTCCTTTAGTAGTTTTTCCTTTAATTGGGCTCACCTGGCAATCTAATTATCACAGGTGTCTGAGAATTGTTTTCAATGATCAAAAGAGCCCTGAGACAAAATGCCATCCATGAGTTAAACTGAAAAACAAAACATTTAATCTTTGTGACACTGAAATAGAATTTGCATAATAATTTGGAACAGGGTGTAGTACCGAATTTCAGCGAATCCGAAATAATGAAAAAAAAAATCTGACAGAATTCGAATGGGTTCAAATATTTTTCAATTCAATTCAAAATTAATTTCAAATAGTTTTTGAATTTGAAAAGTTTTTGAATTCTAATAGTTTTTGAATTCTAATAGTTTTCCAATTTCCAAAAGAAAAGAAAATAGAATAGAAAATAAAGGAATAGAATAGAAAAGAATCCAATAGAATAGAAAAGAATATAACAGAAAATAAAATAATAGAAATTAATAGAATAGAATAAAAGAATTGAATAAAATAAAAAGAATATAGCCATCTTCTGAAATTCGAATTTTGAATAAATTGGAATACACAAGAAAAGAAAATAATAAAAAAAAGAATAAAATAGACTATTATAGAATAGAAAATAATAGAACGAATATAACCATTTCCCAAAATTAAAATAGAATCAATTTGAATTTGAATAGAATAGAAAAGAAAAGAATAGAATAGAAAATAACAGAATAGTATAGAAAAACAGAATCGAATAGAAAGAATATAATCACCTTCCAAAATTTGAATTTGAAATAGAATACATTTGAATAAAATAGAATAGAAAAGGATAGAATAGCATAGAAAAGACTAGAATAGAACTGAATAGAAAATAAAAGAATATAATAGGAAAGAATAGAATAAACAAATAGAAAAAGAATAGAATTTAAAAAAATAATAGAATAGAAAGAATATAACCATTTCAAAAAAATTGAAATAGAATCAATTTGAATTTGAATAGAATAGAAAAGAATAGATTAGAATAGGAAGATGGTTATATTCTTTCTATTCTGTTGTTTTTTCTACACTATTCTGTTATTTTATATTCTATTCTTTTATTTACTATTCTATTTTGTTCTGTTTTACACTATTATATTCTATTTTATTTTTTGTTATATTATTTTCTATGCTATTCTATTTTTTTATACTCCATTCCTTTATTTTCTATTCTATTTTATTCTCTTTGGAAATTGGCAAACTATTTGAATTCAAAAAGCATTTGACAACTATTCAAATTCGAAAACTATTTGAATCGATTTGAATTCCAAAAATTTGAATCGATGCAAATAATCAAAACACATTCTGAAAATAAATCAAACAGGTTAAACTAATTTAACTAAAAAATTTATGTAAATGACGAATCAAAACTAAACAAAATTAACTTTTTCGCGCTGCACGTCTGTCCCTTTCAACACTCTTTAGAAAGTGCAGATCGTGTTACAAATCTTGTTTCCTCACTCAGCAGTGGGTGTGGAGTCTGGGCTTACATTGTGCGTGAGCTGATTGGAGGAAAAGCACCCCCCTCCACATAGGCAGAGGAACGAAGGAACATACATAGCTGTACTGTGAATAGACCAGCTCTCTGCTTATCTATTTCTCTAAGCTCCCTCCCCAACAAAATTTTCAGCTGCTTTTATCTGCTGTGTCGGAGAGCTTGTCAGAAGTGACTCTGTTGATAACAGAGGAATGGAGCTGCAGAAAGACATGGCACTTAGGGCTTTGGAGAGAGATAAGTAAACACTACAGATATATGTGCCTAGGTCAGATTTCATGAATGGGGTTTACAACCACTTTAATATTTTTTTATGATCATATTATTATTATTATGCAGGATTTATATAGCGCCAACAGTTTACACAGCGCTTTACAACTTCAATGTGCTTCCTAAGTAAACTTACAGTACCACCATACTGTATCAATTAACCACTTGCCCTCTGGAAGATTTACCCTCTTCATGACCAGGCCATTTTTTGCGATACCGCACTGTGTTATTTTAACTGACAATTGCACGGTCGTGTGACGCTGTACCCAAATACATTCTCTGTCCTTTTTTTCCCACAAATAGAGCTTTCTTTTGGTGGGATTTGATTACCTCTACATTTTTTTATTTTTTGTGCTATAAACAAAAAAATATCAACAATTTTGAAAAAATATATATATTTCTTACTTTCTGCTATAAAACACATCCAATAAAAAAGAATTAAAAAAAAAAATAACAATTTCTTCAATTTAGGCAAATATCTATTCTGCTACATATTTTTGGTAAAAAAAAAAATCCCAAAAAGCGTATATTGATTAGTTTGAGCAAAAGTTATACTGTCTACAAACTATGGGGTATTTTTCTTTATTTTTCTTTTTATTGTATTAGTAAAGGCATCGATCAGTGACCTATAGCGGGACTGCGATATTGCGGCGAACATTCGGATACTAATTGACACTTTTTTGGGACCAGTGACACTGACAGTGATCAGTGCTAAATAAAATATGCACGGTCACTGTACTAAAGACAGGGAAGGGGTTAACATCAGGGGCTATCAAAGGGTTAACTGTGTCCCTAGCCAGTGTTTTACTGTACTATGGGAGGTGCTTGTACTAGAGAAGGAGATGAAATTCATACACAAATTTCATCTCTTCCCTCTTGTCAGAATGATGATCTGCCTTGTTTACATAGGCAGACCGTGATTTTGTCTCTCTGCAGGATGATCAGTGGGTGCCAGTGGACATCAAGTCCAAGGTACCCGCCGATCAGCTCCCGCTGTGTGTAATCCCAGCAGAAGCGCGCCGCCAGCTCCGCGAACGTGTACCCCAGAAATGTCGGCTCACGTATATACACTATACAGTTGTGCTCATAAGTTTACATACCCTGGCATAAGTTATGATTTCTTGGATATTTTTCAGAGAATATAAATGAGAACACAAAAACATTTCTTTCACTCATGGTTGGTGTTTGGCTGAAGCCGTTTATTATCAGTCAACTGTGTTTACTCTTTTTAAATCATAATGACAACAGAAACTACCCAAATGACCCTGATCAAAAGTTTACATACCCCAGTTCTTAATACAGTGTATTGCCCCCTTTAACATCAATGACAGCTTGAAGTCTTTTGTGGTATTTGTGGATGAGGCTCTTTATCTTCTCAGATGGTAAAGCTGCCCATTCCTCTTGGTAAAAAGCCTCCAGTTCCTGGAAATTCTTGGGCTGTCTTGCATGAACTGCACGTTTGAGATATCCCCAGAGTGGCTCAATGATATTGAGGTCAGGAGACTGAGATGGCCACTCCAGAACCTTCATTTTATTCTGCTGTAGCCAATGACAGGTCGACTTGGCCTTGTGTTTTGGATCATTGTCATGTTGGAATGTCCATTACGTCCCATGCGCAGCTTCCTGGCTGATGAATGCAAATGTTCCTCCAGTATTTTTTGATAACTTACTGCATTCATCTTGCCATCAATTTTGACCTAATTTTCTGTGCCTTTGTAGCTCAAACATCCCTAAAACATCAGCGATCCACCTCTGTGTTTCACAGGCCTTGTTGACGCCTCTCCAAATGTAGCGTTTATAGTTGTGGCCAAAAAGCTCAATTTTGGTCTCATCACTCCAAATGACTTTGTGCCAGAAGGTTTGAGGCTTGTCTCTGTGCTGTTTGGCGTATTGTAAGCGGGATACTTTGTGGCATTTGCGTAGTAATGGCTTTCGTCTGGCGACTTGACCATGCAGCCCATCTTTCTTCAAGTGCCTCCTTATTGTGCATCTTGAAACAGCCACACCACATGTTTTCAGAGAGTCCTGTATTTCACTTGAAGTTATTTGAGGGTTTTTCTTTGCATCCCGAACAATTTTCCTGGCAGTTGTGGCTGAAATTTTAGTTGGTCTACCTGACTGTGGTTTGGTTTCAACAGAACCCCTCATTTTCCACTTCTTGATTAGAGTTTGAACACTACTGATTGGCATTCCTTGGATATCTTTTTCCGCAGATCCTTTGACAACTCTTTTGCTTTCCCCATGATTCAGAATCCAGAAACGTCAGTGCAGCACTGGATGAAAGATGCAAGGGTCTGTCAGGAGTCCAGAAACTCATTGACCTTTTATACATTCACACTAATTACAAGCACACAGATCAGAGGTGTGGATGGTTACCTTTAATAGCCATTAAAACCCCTTTCTGTCACCAGGGCATGTAAACTTTTGGGTAGTTTCTGTTGTCATGATTTAAAAAGAGTAAACACAGTTGATTGATAATAAATGGCTTCAGCCAAACACTAAACATGAGTGAATGAAATGTTTTTGTGTTATCATTCATATTCTCTGAAAAATGGCCAAGAAATCATCAATTCTGCCAGGGTATGTAAACTTATCAGCACAACTGTTTATATGTGATCTGACGCAGAGGTGCCACCCTGTTGCAGTAAAACTGATATAGGGCGCAGACTTTAAAGCGGTAGTAAACCCATAGATTTAACAGTTTTGAAATTGCTGGTAATGTAACTGTCTTATTGGTTGTGCTCTGGTCGCATGTGCAGCACCATGGCAGTTGAAGATTAAACAGAGGCCAAGATGACAGCTTCCTTGACTGAAAAGGATAGGAGGGTTTACGTGGTTAATGCTGACATTCCACGCTTATTATGAATAAATATCTATTTTAGAGCCATAGAACTGTTCATATATTAAATAATATTAAGTAGATTTGAATCTAAACTAAAATCTCATTTTACATGTTAATACATTCTTAGAAATAATTTCAAACATTTAGGCCTCATACACACGGGCGTTTGCACAAAAATAAGCAAAACACCGGGCCTGATGTCAGGGGAAAAGACTGACGTTTTGCTTGGCGTTTTGCATTGACGTCAATGCACGTTTTTTCACGCTAGCTTTTTGCGGCGTTTTCTGCCTCTATTCAAAATCAATGGTTCCCTATGGTAGCCCATTGATTTGAATAGAAGCCGCAGCAGAAGTCGGATCACGGTGATCCGACTTGCGGCACGACTTGTGTGCTAGGTGTCTTAAAGGGGAACCCCCGCAAAAAAATTGCGTGGGGTTCCCCCCCCCCCCCAAGAGCATACCAGGCTCTTTGATCTGGCATGGATTTTAAGAAGAGCACCCACGCCGAAAAAACGGCATAGGGTCAACCCCCAAAATCCATACCAGATCAGGAAGGGGGGTGGGGATGAGCAAGCGCCCCCCCCCCTCCTGGACCGTACCAGGCCGCATGCCCTCAACATGGGGAGTATGGATGCTTTGGGGCGGGGGGGGCTCTGCACCCCCCACCCCAAAGCACCTTGTCCCCATGTTGATGGGGACAAGAGCCTCTTCCCAACAACCCTGGCCGTTGGTTGTCGGGGTCTGCGGGCGGGGGCTTATCGGAATTTCGGGGGCGGGCGTCTGGGGCTGTTGGTTGCCGGTCCCAACAACCCTTCTCCGAGAACAGGGGTAGTTGTACCCCTGTTCCACGAAACCCCACCCCCCACGTCTCGGGGGGGGCGGGGTTTCGTAGGTATGAGGGGTACAACTCCCGTACGCCGGACCATGCCAGGTCCTCCCCCCCCCCGCGAACGAGTAGGGGTGGGGGGAAGGACTAGACCATACCTAAAACCCCCAACTGGGATACGGCAAAAAAGCCGCACCCACGAGAAGAATTTTAGGTACGGTCTAGTTTCTCGGACCATACGAGAACCCCCCCCCCCCCTTGGG
>BLSH010213157.1:285227-304159 GCA_018402905.1 Glandirana rugosa | reverse complement strand
GTGGCGTATGTGAATCATCAGGGCGGCACTCGGAGCCCAGCGGCGGCTGCGGAGGCAGCTCTGATTCTGCGTTGGGCGGAACTTCACGTTCCGGCAATCTCTGCGGTTTACATCCCAGGTGTGGAGAACTGGCAGGCGGACTTTCTCAGTCGCCAGGAGCTGGACCAGGGGGAGTGGTCCCTTCACCCGGAGGTGTTCAATCAGATTTGTCACAAATGGGGGACACCGGATGTGGATCTCATGGCGTCCAGGTTCAATCACAAGGTGAGAACCTTTGTGTCCAGGACAAAGGATCCGTTGGCAGTGGCCACGGATGCCCTGGTGGCTCCCTGGAGCCGTTATCGCCTCCTGTACGCTTTTCCTCCCATACGTCTGCTTCCGAGATTGGTGCGCAGAATAGTGATGGAAGGAATTCCGACCATTCTGGTGGCCCCGGATTGGCCTCAGCGCACCTGGTACGCCGACGTGGTGCAAATGGTGGCAGACGTCCCCTGGCGGCTTCCAATGCGAGACGACCTCCTGTCTCAAGGGCCCATCTTGCACCCTGCTTTACCCTCGCTGGCTTTGACGGCTTGGCTATTGAGTCCCAGGTGCTAAGGGATAGAGGAGTGGCCGACTCCGTGATCCCCACTCTGTTGAAAGCTCGCAAGTGCACCTCTCGCAAGATTTATCACCGCACCTGGAAGGCTTACATTGCTTGGTGCGAGGCGGAGGGCTATAACCCTCGCTCGTTTGTAGTCTCCAGGGTACTGACCTTTTTACAACAGGGTCAGAATAAGCAGTTGGCTTTGAGTACTCTTAAGGGCCAGATCTCGGCCTTAGCCATACTTTTTCAAAGACCTTTGGCTTCGCACTCTCTGATTCGTACCTTTGTACAAGGTGTGCGACATGTGGTGCCTCGGGTGAGATCCCCGATGGCTCCGTGGGATCTGAACCTGGTGCTTTCTGTTCTTCAAAAACCACCTTATGAAAAAATCAGGGAGATTCCCTTACAACTTCTGTCGCAGAAGGTGGCCTTCTTAGTCACAATTACTTCTCCCAGACGAGTGTCGGAATTGGCTGCACTATCGTGCAAGTCTCCTTATTTGGTAATATAAGGTAGTCTCTTCTTTTCATATCAATGAAGATATTGTTCTGCCTTCATTGTGCCCTCGTCCATCGCACCCCAAGGAGTTTGAGTTGCATACTTGACTGCTACAGCTCCCTTTCGTAAGGCTGACGCCTTGTTTGTTGTGCCAGAGGGACCGCGCAAAGGTCTGGGGGCCTCTTCGGCTACGATTTCTCAGTGGATTAGAAAAACTGTGACCCATGCATATTCTGTTCGGGGCAAGGTTCCCCCTTTTCCGGTCACGGCTCATTCTACCCGGGCGGTTAGTACTTCCTGGGCTTTCAGACACCAGGCCTCGGTGTCACAGGTGTGCAAAGCGGCCACTTGGGCCTCGGTTCACACTTTTACTAAGTTTTATAAAGTTGATGTGTTCGCATCTTCGGATGCTGCTTTTGGCCGCAAAGTTCTGCAGGCGGCAGTGTAGGTGCGTCTGGCGCCTCCTCAAAGGTTCAGTTGGGTACAGTTGTTTGCGTTTACCCACCCCTCTTTTTTGACACAGCTTGGGGACGTCCCCACAAAGTCATGAAGAGCTGCGTCTGTCAGTGAACGTAAGGAGAAAAAGGGATTTTATTAAAACTTACCGTAAAATCCTTTTCTCCGAGTTCACTGACAGACGCAGCACCCACCCCTCTGGGCTCTGTTTTGGTACGGCTTGTGTATGAACTGAAGAGCTATTCTGTGAGGGGGTTTAATGTAGGAATAGAGGACGGCCCCCAGGGGAGGGGCCAGCTGATTCTTTTCCCTGCCTAGTTAACTCCTAGTAGGACGAACATAAAACCCCACAAAGTCATGAAGAGCTGCGTCTGTCAGTGAACTCGGAGAAAAGGATTTTACGGTAAGTTTTAATAAAATCCCTTTTTCTCTGTCAGAATACACTGATCAGCACTGCAGCTGATTGGCTGCAAGCCGTTGATCGAACAAGGTTTTCCAGCAGTCCCATTCTACAGAAGCTGATCTGATGGGCAGCTTCTGTCTAACAGGAAAGGCTACAAAATTTAGCTCGTCCCTGCTGAACGAAACAAATTTTGATCCGTGTACCCAGCTTTACCTTATTCCTTACTCCAGTAAGCACTTCCAGTGCTGTGATTGGTCCTCTGGAGCTCTTAGGTGAATTGTGAGTGGCTGTGGTCACACTCCAGCCTCATCATACCATACATACAGGATTGATGTTCCTGTATAATATGATGAGGATGTTGAGGCTTTCGGTAGAGGGGTGAGCTCTGCAGATGGCTGGAGCAAGTACAAGCTTTCCTCCAGCACTGCAAGGGTGGATTTCTACACTTTGCTGGAGTTGGGCCCCATCACATCACTTGCTGCTTATGGTAAAATCTTTCCATCGCTTATTTGCATGTTCTTATTGTGCCTGCGTGGGTTTCCTCCCACACTCCAAAGACATGCTGGTAGGTTAATTGGCTCCTGTCTAAATTGGCCCTACTATGTGGATGTATGAATGTGAGTTAGGGACCTTAGATTGTAAGCTCCTTGAGGGTAGGGACTGATGTGAATGTACAATATATATGTAAAGTGCTGCGTAAATTGACGGTGCTATATAAGTACCTAAAATAAAAATAAATTAAAAGGCATAGTGTGTGTGTAATACATCTATATAGAGCCAGAAAAGTCCCAGTATATTTCTAAGCTATTCAAAGACATTTTACTTTCTCCTTAGTAAACCTGCACTGCAAGGGTCAGCACAGGTTTACAGACCAGCATAGTATAGCACAGTCTGGATAGCAGAACAGGTCGGGACTCACAGGAGGAGAAAAAGAAGTCTGTTATCTGTCACTTCTTATCTTCATTCTGCCCAAGGTGGAGAGAGGAGAGCTCCAATGTGTGCTGGGCAGGAATCAGTGATCGAGTCTGCAGTCTTGTGTTCTCTGCCTGCTCCACCCTCCTGTATTAGAGCTCCGATCCAGCCGCTCAGCCTGTCAGGGACCCAGGAGAATGCTTCTCTATGATGCTCCAGAGTTTTGCCACCACCTCCCACACTCCGCCCAGGGCAGTGGCCCCTCCCACCCCTGCCTTGTACCGACCCTGTCCCACTACACAATTAACCTCCTTGGCGGTATGATTATGTCAGATTTTTGCGTCTTAAAGCGGTACTTTGTTTTGCATAGAAATTTGATGATTTATATTGTAGGCCTGTAATTCTTAGGAATAACTCACTTAAATCTGTTCAAACAAAAGTCTAGTAGACATCCCGGGTATGATAAAGTTTGAAACACAATTATCAATTATAATATAATTTATAATTAATTACAAAAACGAATAATATAATAATAATAAATTTAATTCAATAAAGTAATCAAACCAAAAACACTGACACTTTGATGAAAAAGGGGTCCAGATCTGTTCACAGCCATTGATGGTGTTTGACAAAAATACATTCTGCAACTCTCCAAATAAAGTCAGCATGAACCACAGGCTTGTCACTCTCATGGTGTTATTGTAGTAAAGCACTAGCTTAGACTTCATGATTTCTTTCCCACCATAACAGTGGCGGTGTTATGCACGGTACTCATTAGGCACACATCTTTCTTGTCACGCCATTGCAGTGCCATCATTTTGCCTTTCTGCCAGGCAACCATTTCTCCCGTCTTTAGCTTTTTTTGCCAAACAGTGGTTAGCCCTAACAGTTCCATAGGCATCTGTTTTATTTTGCAATAGAAACTCATACAGTACAGGAGATGTGTAAAAGTTGTCTGTAGCTACACAATAGCCCTGATTTAGCAATGGCTCAATGAGGGAAAGAACAGAAGATGTTGCCATTCCATAGTTGCTGTATTTTTGGTCAAATTTTGTCCATTTTCCAGTGTACAGGATCGAATTCCATGTGTAGCCAGTTGATGATTCGCATAACATGAACGATTTTACGACAAATCATGCTCTCTTTGATGCGATGTATTGCACCCAGCTGAGCCTTCCCTTGTAGGCCATTAGAATTTCATCTATGCTGATGTCTCTTTCGGGCACATAGCTTCGTTGGGAATTTTTTTGAATCATTTGGGATGCTTCCCAAATTTTCTTCAGTTTCGGTGCAGGATGAGTAGTTTCATCAAATTCCTAATTGTTCTCAAAATGCAAAAAATTCATTATCGGGGAAAATTTGTATTCCGACATAACCGTGCCAAAGAATGGAGTGGCAAGTAATTTATTTGTTGTCCAATACCACTTATGCAGGGGTTTCCCCACCACTCTTGAAGAATTATTAGACCCAGAAACTTCCAAATATTATCTTTGGCCACTGGTTCCCACTTTACTTCTTGAAAACCTCCCATGAGTAGTAGCTAATTGTTGCTCATGGTACTGATTTGTCTCAGTAACTATTTTTTCAATCACCTCATCTGTAAGAAATAGTTGTAGGTACGCCAGGGGGTTGTCATCTTCAATGTCCACTTTCATACCAGGTGCTCCAGTAAATGGGAATCTTGGGGGCACTGCTTAATCCGTATCACAGTCAATAGAGCATCAAGTGCGCACCTCACTGAGCTCAGGCACAGGATCGTGTCTGTCGTCACTTTCCGTTTCTGATGATGAAGTACCCCACGACTCACTATCGATCCATTCTTCAAGCGATTTCTAAGTCGCTGTCTCTGCACTCTAGCTTGTCCAAAAGCACTTTTGGTGACGTAGAGGGATGCCTTTTGGAAGCCATGGACGCTCTCAATATTCCAGGCATAAAGAACAGCGCAGGTGCAGGCAGGGCACTGGACAAAGTACTGGGGACAAATCTGAGGTTTACTGATTTGATACAGTAAAGCAATCAACAGATTACAATGTACTGTATGTGTGTTTGTGTTTATAACTTTTTGAGGTTTGTTAGAGAACCTTAGTGAACAAACAGCATCATGAAGGCCAAGGAACACACCAGACAGGTCAGGGATAAAGTTGTGAGAAGTTTAAAGCAGGGTGTCACGTACCTGGTGGTGGAGTCTGACTTATGCAGTGGGCAACCTCTCTTATGACCCTGATTCCTGAACCCCTGGTAGTGTGGACAGGGAGCTCGGGAGTGCAGGGAGGCACGAGGGTCGGACTGGGTCACAGGTGGTGGTGTGCTGGTCCGTGAGGTGCTCGTGCAAGCTGAAGCGTGGTGGTGCAGGCCGGGTCGGTAACGGGCTGGCAGAGCAGTACAGATGGGTCAGGCTGAAGAGTAGTCGGGTGCAAGCAGAGTTCGTTAACTGGCGGGCAGCAAGGTACAAGGGAGCAGGCAGAAGAGTGGTCGTGGAAGCCGGGGGTCGGTGCAGGCGGAGATCAATAGCAGAGTCAAAGCAAGCCGGGTCACAGGAACAAACAATCAGGATCAGCAGGAAGTTTAAATAGAGCTGCTCATCCAGGAATTAGAGGAGTCCACATCCATTTGCAATTAACCCTTAGCACAGTCTTTTTCTAACACAGGGTTAGGTTATAAAAAAAACATCCCAAGCTTTGAACATCTCACAGAGCACTGTTCAATCCATCATCCGAAAATGGAAAGAGTATGGCACAACTGCAAACCTACCAAGATATGGCCGCCCACCTAAACTGACAGGCCGGGCAAGGAGAGCATTAATCAGAAAGGCAGCCTAGAGGCCCATGGTAAGTCTGGGGGAGCTGCAGAGATCCACAGCTCAGGTGGGAGAATCTGTCCACAGGGCAACTATTAGTTGTGCACTCCACAAATCTGGCCTTTATGGAAGAGTGACAAATAGAAATCCATTGTTGAAAGAAAGCCATAAGAAGTCCCCATTTGTTTTTTTGCGAGAAGCCACGTGGGGGACACAGCAAACGTGTATAAGAAGGTGCTCTGGTCAGATGAGACACAAATTGAACTTTTTGGCCTAAAAGCGAAACGTTATGTGTGGTGGAAAACTAACACTGCACATCACCCTGAACTCACCATCCCCACTGTGAAACATGGTGGTGGCAGTATCATGTTCTAGGGTTGCTTTTCTACAGCAGTGACAGGGATGCTGCTCAGAGTTAAAGGGAAGGGGAAAGAGCCAAATACAGGGCAATCTTAGAAGAAAACCTGTTAGTCTGCAAAAGACTTGAGACTGGGGCTGAGGTTCACCTTCCCTCAGGACGAACGACCCTAAACAAAAGGCCAGAGCTACAATGGAATAGTTTGGATCAAAGCATATTCATTTGTTAGAATGGCCCTGTCAAAGTCCAGACCTAAATCCTATTAAGATACTGTGGCAAAACTTGAAAATTGCTGTTCACAGATGCTCTCCATTCAATCTGACAGAGCTTGAGCTATTTTGAAAAGAAGAATGGGCAAAAATGTCCCTCTCTAGATGTGCAAAGCTGGTAGAGACATCCCCAAAAAGACTTGCAGCTGTAATTGCAGGGAAAGGCGGTTCAACAAAATATTGACTCGGGGGGGCTGAGTACAAATGCACGCCACAATTTTCATATATTTATTTGTAAGAAATGTTGAAAGCCATTTATCATTTTCCTTCCACTTCACAATTATGTGCCACTTTGTGTTGGTTGATCACATAAAATCCCAATAAAATACATTTACATTTCTGGTTGTAACATGACAAAATGTGGACAATTTCAAGGGATATGAATACTTTTTCAAGGTACTGTATATGTAAAATACAGATAAACATATCTAGTCTGCATAAACCCAAAGAACTGTTTTAAAGTAAGTATAATAATTGAAGATCGGTTGTAAGATAAATTACAGCATGATGACCTGATCCTATGATTGAAAATTAGAATTTATAGGGCAGCCTAAAGTTTACCATAGAAAAACAAAATACTACTGGGAAAATATAGAGAGTATTCAGCTTGCTAGGGGACTTCTGTGCAACTGTGATGCTTTCTGGCGTTTTTAATAACATATCGTTTTATACTTTAACAGATGATTACAATAAAAATGTAATTTTTGATTTTTCACTTACAAAAATGTACCTATTAGTGGCTAGCATAACCTTGCTTTGTTTTCATCTTTCAGACTGAAGATGTTGATTTTTCCCCCAGTGCCAGTTCCAAAGATTAAAGGAATTGACCCTGCTCTGCTACAAGTATGTATGACAACCATGTGTACATAAATAAGATAAGCAGAGAGACTTGTACAGTATTATAAATGTTTCTTTTGTGTCCATTGAGGAACGCAGGAAGTCTTTAAGCTTTGAGTTTCAATGTCACTTACAGGAGGATTGGGCACTGGCAAAATCGAAAAACCTGTAGACCAGCTTAGAATAACTCCTTAGGATTATTGATGTCTTTTCTTCAGGTCTGCTGTGTTAAAGACTAATATATTTTTGCTAGAACGTTTTTTTTTCTTACTCTTTGATTTTTTTTCTTCAATCAAGACATCTCCCTTTATTACTGCTAAAGCTTGTTTTTTTTATTGCAGCCATGTGGTGTGTCCATCATCAACCTTGGAGTGCTATGTCCAGACAGTACTGGACTGGATGTTGTGAGGATAGCCTAAAAATGACTTTCGGCCACTGGGTTCCACAAGAACTGCTTTCCATAGTTACATAGTTAGTCAGGTTGGAAAAAGACACAAGTCCATTTGGTTCAACCAAAAAAAAAAAAAAAAAATATATATATATATATATATATATATATATATATATATATATAACCATACAATCCAATATACACAATCCGTCACCCACAGTTGATCCAGAGGAAGGCAAGAAACCACAGCAAAGCATGGTCCAATTTGCTATAGCAGGGGAAAAAATTCCTTCCTGATCCCCCAAGAGGTAAACGGATTTTCCCTGGATCAACTTTACCTATAAATGTTAGTACGCAGTTATGTTATGTACATTAAGGAAATAATCCAGGCCTTTTTTTAAAGCAATCTACTGTGCTGGCCAGAACCACCTCTGAAGGGAATCTATTTCACATTTTCACAGCTCTAACTGTGAAGAAACCTTTCCATATTTGGAGATTAAATATTTTTTCCTCTAGACGTAAAGAGCACCCCTTTGTCCTCTGTGATGACCTTAAAGTGAATAACTCAAAACCAAGATTACTATATGGACCAGTTATGTATTTGTTGATCATATCTCCCCTTAATCTCCTCTTCTCAAGAGAGAATAAATTCAGCTCCTCTTTCCTCATAGCTGAGCTCTCCATGCCTCTTATCAGTTTGGTTGCCCTTCTCTGCTCTTTCTCCAGTTCCCCGATATCCTTTTTGAAAACTGGTACCTAAAACTGAACTGCATATTCCAGATGAGGTCTTACTAATGATTTGTACAGGGGCAAAATGATGTCTCTCTATCTGGAGTCCATACCTCTCTTAATACAAGAAAGGATTTTCCTCGATTTGGAAACCGCAGCTTGACATTGCATGCCATTATTAAGCTTATGATCTACAAAAAAACACAGATCCTTCTCTACTATGGATTCCCCCAGTTGTACTCCCCCTAGTAAGTACGATGCATGCATATTCTTAGCCCCCAAGTGCATAACTTTACATTTATCAACATTAAACCTCATTTGCCAGATAGTCGCCCAACAGTGCATTAAGGTCGGCTTGTATGTTGGAGACACCCTGCAAGGACGTTATTCCACTGCATAGCTTGTTGTCACCTGCAAACACTGAAATGGTACTTGTAATCCCAGACCCAATATCATTTATAAAGATATTTAAAAGTAAGGGTCCCAACAATGAACCCTGGGGTACACCACTGATAGCCTTAGACCATTCATCGTATGAATCATTAACCACTACTCTCTGAATTCAGTCTTTTAGCCAATTTTATATCCATTTACAAACTGATCTTTCCAAGCCTGTAGACTTTACCTTACACATTAGCCGTGTGTGGGGAACGGTGTCAAACGCTTTTGCAAAATCCAAGTATATCACATCCACAGCCACCCCTCTGTCCAAGGTTTTACTTACCTCCTCATAAAAAGAAATCAGGTTTGTTTGACAACTTCTGTCTTTCATAAATCCATGCTGTCTGTTACTTAAAATATTTTTTTCCAACAAGAACTCATCTATGTGGTCTTTTATTAAACTCTCCAATATCTTCCCAACTATAGAACTATTAAACTAGCAGGTCTGTAGTTACTCGGTAAAGACTTTGTTCCCTTTTTAAATATGGGCACTATGCCAATCCAGTGGTACTATTCCAGTCATTAAAGAGTCCCTAAAAATTAGATACAATGGCTTTGAAATGACAGAGCTCAATTCTTTTAGGATCCGTGGATGGATGCCATCTGGTCCAGGTGCTTTATGCACCTTTATTCTGTCTAAATACTTCTGGACCATTTCACTTTTGAGCCATTGTGGATCATTTGGGGCTGTGTCACTACCACCCCCATTATGGACATGAGCTCCCCCATGCTCCTTTGTATACCCAGAGCTGAAGAAAGTATTTAATAAGTTTGCCTTCTCTTTGTTCCCAGTCACCCACTCTAGATTATTTTGGAAAGGGCCTACATGCTCAGACCTGACCTTTTTACTATTACTATTTTAAAATTAAAGTACTATTTTCCAGACTCTGATTTGGCAAAAGTTAGCAACAAAGCACTTTCCAGGTCTAGGTCCACTGGCATTGCCTCAATATTTGCCCTATCTTTAAAGACCCACTTTGTAAGTAGGCCCAGCAGGCTGAGGTCTGGCAGCTACCTCATTTACATAGGGTGATAGGGGACCCTTTAGATTTCTGATTTCCTGACGATTGCTACCACAGAAGCAGTAAATACTGTGAGACTGAGCACTGATCATCCACTGGGTGAAGTGTTGCGCATGCATGATCTTGTCATCTTCTTGCTTAATACAGCAAGGCATTTCTTGATATTGATCTTCTTTTCATACAACATCAAAGAAGCATCTCCCTGCTGCTGCTCATTGCTGTAAATAGCCACATGGAACTCCAATCTGTTCTTGCTGCCTGCCTGCACTGACTTTGGTAACCTCCAGCCACCCTTACCTGCTGTTCAGGTTTCGTGAGTACCTGAGGCTTTGCTTCTTACCTTACACTGCCCTACTGCCATGTGATAGCAACATGCCTGATTCTAAACACGGGAGAAAAGTTCTGCTCTACTGGGTGCCCTGCAGCTCACACACCGCTTACAGCTCCGGAAGGCTTCCAACACACCTACCAACAGTGTCGACATCTGCATCCTGGAATCGTGTTACCCTTTGCTCCTAGAGTCAATTCTGTCATCTGATTCCTCTTTAGCTGCTTCAGGTGATTTTCCTGCCATTTTGGCTGAGGCTACAGTCATGCTAGACTTTATGGTCCAAATCACACACTTTTTTACTTACTCTGATGGCATAGGTCACAAGCATGCTCCCGTACCTTCTCTCACAGATTATCTATCTGAATTACCTAAGGCCTTGATGGCTTCTAAGCCATGTGCTGTAGAGATTGTGCTTCTGAGTTTCTTCAGTAAGTGTTTGACAAGCTTGGCACTGAGGTGTGGCAGTCTACTGCTATTACTCCCAAATTATTAGTGACTCATAGCGATGTGTGCTGCTTTTATCAGTGCTGTTTCCAGTATAGGGTACTTTAAAGTTCCTAAGGATGCAAAGACTTTCCCATTGGACCTGCTTATCCAACTCTTTCTTTGTGAAGATTAGATTGGAAACAAGCTTGTTCCACCCCCCTGTGGATCAGACAATGGCCTGCCTTAACAAGGTGCTTACTATTCCAGAAGACATTCCTGTCGTTAAGGACCCAACCGGTAAGTGGTTGAAAGCCCAGACTAGAATTCTGTTCTGGCTAGTGGGCTCGGCCCTACACTCCATCCTGACTTTAGTTTGTCAGCCATGGCTGACTGGTGAAATCCCTTAAGAGATCACACCACTGCTGCTGTTGATCTGTTGATTATACAACAAATTGAAAAAATGGGGGAAGCTTTAAATTTCAGTCATGATGGTGTGCTGGGTTAAATCTCTTTCATGTCAATATACATGCATACGGAACTTTTGTTAAAGTGCTGTACTGCAGAAACCTTGTTTAAGAATCTTTTCATCTGCATAGTCTTTGAGAGGCAAGTTCTCATTGAACTCTTGATACTATTATCAAAGGACACTACTGGTGGCAAGAACAGCCATCTTCCTCAGTGGAAGAAACCTAAGGAGCAGACTGTAGTCTTACCTCTCTCTGACTGTTAAGAAACATTCCTTTTGTTTCTGCGCTCCCTTGACATCCTCAATTAGACCCTCAAAGTCTGGTTCTCAGTCTACCTGCAAGGTCTGTCTGGCCCTTAAAGTCTGCCAAATCACCAGAAAACATTATTTTCACTTTCCAGAGTTGGGGGATGTGTTCACCTTAGAGATTGTTTGAACAACTTACACAAGCCTCAAAGTATATAGGACATGTCCATATTTCACAACAGCATATCTAATTACAAAGGTGTACCTGGTTCATTACTAATCATCAGTCTCTATGGATTAATTTACAGGGGGCTTCGGTACCCATGCACTATATTTATTCTTCGCTTTTAAAAGTCTTAGTCTGAAGAGTGTCACATTAAAAAAGCATTTTAAAAGGATTGAATTTCTCTAAGAACCCTTGAGCTTCAGTCTTAGAGTGAATAGAGGTCTTAATGGAAATACTGTTTTAGGTCTAATGCATTTAGCAAGCTTCAGCAGAAATTTTGCAAGATGGAAGAACATGAGCTCTGTAGATGATTAGTAAATTCCTGCTGAAGCTTGATTGATTTCTTGTACAGTTGTTGTTCTCCAGTCTCTTGTTTACAAGCTAAAAATTTAAAGCAATGTCTACAGTCAGGTCCATAAATATTGGGACATCGACACAATTCTAATCTTTTTGCCTCTATACACCATCACAATTTATTTGAAATGAAACGAACAAGATGTGCTTTAACTGCTGACTTTCAGCTTTAATTTGAGGGTATTTACATCCAAATCAGGTAAACGGTGTAGGAATTACAACAGTTTGTATATCTGCCTCCCACTTTTTAAGGGGCCATAAGTAATGGGACAATTGGCTGCTCAGCTGTTCCATGGCCAGGTGTGTGTTATTCCCTCATTATCCCATTTACAGGAGCAGATAAAAGGTCCAGAGTTGATCTCAAGTGTGCTATTTGCATTTGGAATCTGTTGCTGTCAACTCTCAATATGAGATCCAAAGAGCTGTCACTATCAGTGAAGCAAGCCATCATTAGGCTGAAAAAACAAAACAAATCCATCAGAGAGATAGCAAAAACATTCGGTGTGGCCAAATCAACTGTTTGGAACATCCTTAAAAAGAAAGAATGCACAGGTGAGCTCAGCAACACCAAAAGACCCGGAAGACCATGGAAAACAACTGTGGTGGATGACCGAAGAATTCTTTCCCTGGGGAAGAAAACACCCATCACAATAGTTGGCCAGATCAAGAACACTCTCCAGTAGGTAGGTGTATGTGTGTCAAAGTCAACAATCAAGAAAAGACTTCACCAGAGTGAATACAGAGGGGTCACCACAAGATGTAAACCATTGGTGAGCATCAAAAACAGGAAGGCCAGATTAGAGTTTGACAAACAACATGTAAAAAGCCTTCACAGTTCTGGAACAACGTCCTATAGACAGATGAGACCAAGATTAACTTATACCAGAGTGATGGGATGAGAAGAGTATGGAGAAGGAAAGGAACTGCTCATGATCCAACGCATACCACCTCATCAGTGAAGCATGGTGGTGGTAGTGTCATGGCATGGGCATGTATGGCTGCCAATGAAACTGGTTCTCTTGTATTTATTGATGATGTGACTGCTGACAAAAGCAGCAGGATGAATTCTGAAGTGTTTCGTGCAATATTATCTGCTCATATTCAGCCAAATGCTTTAGAACTCATTGGACGGCGCTTCACAGTGCATATGGACAATGACACGAAGCATACTGCGAAAGCAACCAAAGAGTTTTTAAGGGAAAGAAGTGGAATGCTACGCAATGGCCAAGTCAATCACCTGACCTGAATCCGATTGAGCATGCATTTCACTTGCTGAAGACAAAACTGAAGGGAAAATGCCCCAAGTACAAGCAGGAACTGAAGACAGTTGCAGTAGAGGCCTGGCAGAGCATCACCAGGGGTGAAACCCAGCTTCTGGTGATGGCTATGCATTCCAGACTTCAGGCTGTAATTGACTGCAAAGGATTTGCAACCAAGTAATAAAAAGTGAAAGTTTAATTTATGATTGTTAATCTGTCCCATTACTTTTGGTCCCTTAAAAAGTGGGAGGCACATATACAAACTGTTTTAATTCCTACACCGTTCACCTGATTTGGATGTAAATGCCCTCAAATTAAAGCTGAAAGTCTGCAGTTAAAGTAAATCCATTGTGGTGGTGTATAGAGCCAAAAAGATTAGAATTGTGTCGATGTCCCAATATTTATGGACCTGACTGTATATGTGTTTAGCCTAACAAGATGTAAGCTAAGAAATTTCACTGTATGCACGTTTGTTCAAAACCAAAACTGTGTAAACTATATTCCCCCCTGAACTTTTTATACTATGCACACAAGAGATAGTAAACTCAACATGTCAAAGTGTCCAGTAGAAATAATGTCAATGTTTTCCTTTGCAACCAATCAGCTTCTTCCTTTTCATTCTAATTTGGGTTATTTTGAAAGCCAATAAAGGACTGCTTGATTGGCTTGGTATACAGTGGCACTATTCCTTTCCGACAGACTCATAAACAAGGTTGGCTTTCGAATTGTGTCCTTTAGTGTATGTATTAAAATTTTCCATTTGTGCATTTATGATTCAATTTTCTTCACAGAAAGGAAAACTGGATGAAGTTAGCTCAATACTTGCCAGCCATGACAGTTATAAGCAACAGCTGTGCATCGATGACCCTTGGGTAGAGTTCATTGAGCTTGACCTTGATGAGCAGGATGAGAAAAATGAAGGAACGGACACTGACCGACTATTGGGAGAAGAATACTCCAAGACACATAGCTGTCTGGGCGTCAAAGATGATGATTCTGGCCGAGCCAGCTGTTGTGAACCTGATATTCCCGAAACCGACTTCAGCAACAGTGAAATATGTGATGGGACATCGGATACTGGACAGACTCACAACATAAAAGAGAACCAAGCCAATCTCCTGTGCCTTAGTGACAAACCCAATAGTGGAGGAATGCCCACGAATTCTCAGATGCCAAATGTAGAAAAACCAAGCACAATGCCCGAAGATGGTAAATTAACTCCGTTACTTGCTAATGGAACAACAAATGTGCCTCCTTCAACACAGCTAAGCGGTTTAAAGTCGAGCATGGATTTCTATGCTCTTGTAAGTGATATCACACCAGCAGGACGACTTCTGCTCTCACCAGGGCAAAGAATGAAGATGGAAAATGAAGAATGCAGTGAACCAGCAGACACCCAACATCCCACAACCCTCAACCAACATCCCACAACCCTCAACCAACATCCCACAACCCTCAACCAACATCCCACAACCCTCAACATGGACAATGCTTATATCTGTGAGTCGGCTGTGACAGCATTTCACCCTATGAATTTCCCAACAGAGAACACCCCACAAAACCCAAGCATGGATAGTTATTTCACCCCAGAAAGCCTTACAGCTGCTGCCATGAGCTCTCGTGCCTCTGAAAAAGCTTCGGGCTACGAGGCCCCTGTGGCGGACTATACCTCCGTTCACATAACAAACTCACCACAAAACCTTGTGCTTAACACTACTGCTCCACCAGGGAAAGAATTTACCCCACCCTGTGGCTACATGTCTACAGATCAAGTGAACAAAGTAATGCCATGAGACAGATCATAGTCCTTTGAAATCATATTTCAAAGCATGGGCTTGTATGTTTAAACCAAAAAAGATACAATGTCTACAAGCTTTTCTATGTGTTTTTTTCTTGTAAAGCTTAAGCTAATATATTAAGTGTAAAAAAAAAAACAAATGCCAAAATGTTTATCAAATGATTTCATTTATATCATAGAATGTAGCACAGGGAAACCTGTTTTGGTTACAGTTCATTATACATCTTGTGATGTTAATCTGGAATTGCCATCCTCTGGGATTTGCAGGTTACATCTTTGACTGAGGTTGATGCCAGCTGCAACTCTCCAGCGGTATAAAATGTTGCCATTTTTGCCTGAATTTTAATGAGTTGTCCATTTTTGGAAAATCTGAGCAGTTGAGGATTGGATTTCAGTCTGATTCCATTATAACCGGCAATACTTACTTGAGATATGAAATTGCTAAAAACCAAATCGTTCTCTCTTTTTCCACCATTCGCCCTCACCCCTCTCCCATAAAAGTGAAGGAATACTGCTCCAAATACGCAATAGTTGGGCTTTTATGTGGGATCTCTACTAGTAGGTACACTATATGAACAGAATTTTGTGAACCTATATGAGTTTGCTAAACATCCTATACCAAAACTATGGTCATCAATATGGAGTTGACCCCTCCTTTGCACCTTTACTGATCTTGACTCTTCTGGGAAGGTTTGCCTCAAGATTTTGAAGTAAGTCTGTATGAATTTCTGACCATTTGGCCTCAAGAGATGAGAAGACATGGCTTGCAACTGGAGTTCCAGTTTATCCCAAAGGTGCTCTGAAAAGATGAGCAGGGCTTTTTGGAGACCAAATGGTAACTCCTCACTAAACTCATTAAACTATGTGTGTATGGAGCTGGCTTTATGTGCAGGTGCAGAGCCATACTGAAACAGAAAAAGGCCTTCCCCAAACTTTTGCCACAAGGTTGCAAGCGCAAAATTGTCTAAAAATTCAATTAACAGCACCCTTTAAAGGAAACCCCTGAAGGCTGGGTTCACATATAAATGTGAATTGGATGCGTTTTTAACTGCATCCAATTCACATAACGTGTAAATGGGACCGGCTCTCAATAGAGCCGGTTCGCAAATGTCCGGGGTGGCTTTGGTGCGGTTTTGAAAAGGGTCCTGCACTTTTTTGGATCCAGTTCAGATACGAATTCGGGCAAATATTCGCACCTGAATCCCACCTGAACCGGTGAACAGAAACGCACCGGACTCCGTACTGCAAACCGCAGCCTGACATGTGTGAACCCAGCCTGAATAGTGGAGGGTAGTCTATTTACTCATGGTCATATAATGTACATAGGCAGAAGCGCATACCTAAATCGTTATCCAAAAGTGGACAACTCCTTTAAAAGACAAACTGCAGGTTTACAGCTAAATACATGGGTAAAATACATAGTAATTGTTTTACCTGCCAAAGGATTTGGTTACATTTGGTAGGCCATTTTGGCTTTGCTTTTCAGCAAGATCACTGTGCTACTTCCTAGTTTAGCAGCCTTACTGCTTCCTGAGTTAGTTTGACTGCTTCCTGGGTTGGTACCCCACCCATTGAACAAAAGAGATGAAACTGATTCAAATGAGAAGGCCAGAGGGCAGGCATTTCTACTTTTTGCTACCCAAAGAAAGCAAACTGTAAGAATTTGCACTCTTGTTTTGATACATATGGAAAGTATTTAGCTGATTTAAACTAAAATTTACATAGGGATTTACCCAGGTTCTGCAAGTGTCAACTTTCTGACTATGCAAATGGGCATAAATCACAAGATTTGCTATACAGAATTTCAAATCCTGTAGCAGGTAAAATGGTGCATATGTATTTGGACTGTATCTTTAGCTGTTTGCCTGCATATTCATATTAAGTGTTAAATGATTTTATTCAATGAAATCAGGGTTTACAGTAGGTTGGATTTGCAATTCCTTTTCTTTTCTTTTTTTTTTTTAATACTTTCATCGACTGTGTGGATTACTGACTTTTGAATGAGTAATTAAAAATGGACAGTTCAGGATAGTTAACACTAAAAAAATATTAATTTAGCTGATATATTTTATTATCATAAGATTTAAGGCATGAATTATTTTATATAATACTGCATGTTGTAAAAGCCGCATCACGTGACCATTCTGCAAATGTAGCCACTGTTCTATGTAAGATCAGTCTCTCATTCAGTCGTAATACACAAAGACAATTCTATTCAGTGAATTTTTTTAAGCAGTCATTTTGTACGTCCAAGAACTAGACGGAAGAGACAGATACACAGAAAATCACTGTATAACATATTTTCTTATTGAGGAAATATGAATTACTATTTTTATGAATAAATAAAGTTAAACTGCCTTTAGCGTAATAAGTAAGGATTAAATGGCCTATTTATCAAGTAAAGCACCTACAATTTATAGATGTCTGAGCTACCAGTTGGTGAACCAGTTAGGTTCTTCCTATTCGTAGGTAAAATCAGCATCTTGTCACAATCATTTATATTAAAAAGAAAAAAATACTAGTGCATTTGGACTAAGACACCCTCCTCTTTAAGGGAAACTTTTCATAAACCTGGGTTGTTCCAATTGAGCATATGATGAACAATGCATGTCAAAACAATCTGTTGATTTTCAGATGCATGCTGCTGGAAGTGACCGTCAGTATTTAAAAAAGTAAATAGAAGCACGTCCTGAAAATAATGGTTTTCCTTCCTGCCACCCACTCTATCTTCAGAGCATAGGCTTGCTGGAACATTTTCCAGCACTTCCAGCTATGTTGGATGCCTGATCCATCACTGCTTTCTGCAGTTCCTTAAGCTATCAATACTGACACAACAGGACGTGTTGGATGCCAAAAATTTTTAGCAAGTCTATCTCTTGAAAATAGTGGACTCTGGTGGCATGGGAAGGTGGAAGGGTAAATATTTTTTTTTTCTTTACAGGCTGCACATGTTTTTTGCAACATCTTTTCCTGTGAAAATCACGCTTGGCCCCAGTTAAAGCCTTCCATCAAATTTAAGAACCAGTAAAGAATCGTAGGCGGTATATTGAGTATTATAAAAGCTGGATGAGGGTCAACTTTTATGAGAAAGGAGACTTTCATAGAGTCATTAGCTTCGAATTTACCTAATATTGACATGCTGCTAAAAATAAGGCCAATGCATATATTGATGTCCCCTTTTTAAAGTAAGCTTTTAGCTTAAAATGGTTGTATGCTCTGTAAAAAAAAAAAAAAAACCCGTAATGCAAAGGCATAATGAGTTAGTATGCACCGCATACTAGCACATTATGAAATACTTACCTAAGAATGAAGATCCCACAGGGCCGCTCGGGTCCCCGCGGAGCGAGCAGACATCTTCCCTCGGGGGTCCCTTCTGGGTTTGCAGCTACAGCGCTGTGGGAGGCCGGAGCCGCGAGAGCCCTGGGGAGCCCTCATTTCCGGCAAGGTCCGGCGCAATATGCCGGGCCTTCATTGCTCATGCGCTGCTGACGTCAGCGGCTGCATGCAAGGCGAATATCTCCTTATAGGTTTAGGAGATATTCATTTTACCTACAGGTAAGACTTATTATAGTCTTACCTGTAGGTAAAAATTACATTTGGGGGCAGAAAATAATCACAACATTTTGGTCACTTTTATAGTATCTACAAGTCTGTTTGTCACCCATTGTCCCTATAAGACACAATTGCAAGCTGCTATAAAACAAAATGAAAAAGTTTGATTGGGCCAGTCACCCTGCTATAAGGGGAAACCACTTAAAGTGGTTGTTAACCCACTTCTACTAAATCCTCTTTCCCCTCTGTACCATAATAATAAGTGTCCCTGTGTCTGTGTAATGTAAAAATCTGCTGGATTGTACCTATATGAGTGGCACTCAGCTGACTGTGGGCTCTCTTCACTTTCCATCTCACAGCTCCAATGGACAGGGCTGAGAACTCCAGCTGATGTCAGCCGGGGAGGAGGCAGAGAGAGGAGAGAGAGCCGACAGTCAGCTGAGCGCCGGGAGCCGCGCTCATATAGATTTTTTACATAACACAGGGTCAGTTATTATTATGGTACAGAGGGAATAAGAGGATTTAGTTGCAGATATGAGCACAGCAGGAGTGGTGGGGGGGGGAAAGGGGAATAT
>BLSH010213157.1:249154-279936 GCA_018402905.1 Glandirana rugosa | reverse complement strand
GGGGGACCCCCCCCCCCCCCCCGCCACAACACTCTGATTAGCACTCTCTGCTATTAGGCTCCATTTACATGGGACGCTATTTGAACCTCCCCTGAACAATTTTTTTTGACAGCCATTTTGCATGCCGCGCTCACGTCAATGAGGATGAAAGATGAAACAATTTTTTTTTTAATGGAAACGCCTTTAAACAAAACGGTCCTAGATGCGAGATACCGCGTTTAGGTGCGTTTAGCGGTATTTACAAGCTGTTTGGCGTTTCAAATGCCTCTGAACAGTCGTCTGAACCCATTTTTTTGCGTTCCAAAAAAAGCCTTTAAACTCAACTGCCTGGAAATGACCTTAAATGGCCCGATGTACATGTACTGATAAGATAACATAGAGGAAAGTTCAGGGGCAGCTGAAAAAATGCCCAAATGCCTCTAAACATCCGTTTACCAGCAGCAGTGTAAATGAGGCCCTAGAGCGCTGATCGGGAGTCAGGCGGCTGCTGGTTTCCCAGCATGCACGTCCGCCGGAAGCCGGCCAATCGTCTGCCACTTTTTTTGTTTTTTTTTAACTGCCTGTTGTCTCCCAACGTTCGGCCCGTGTATACGGGGCTTCACAAATCAGGGAAACAAGACTCTCCTCCTAAGCTGGGGACAACTGAAACATTTGGAACCAATTTGATGCTTTTTTTTTTTATGACAACTGGAATTTTGTGACAACAGGCAGCACCTCCAGTTTCCCCTGCTCTAGTGTTCATAAATGTGGCAGCGCGCTGCGTTTAGTTGAGAGCGTTTAGTGAAGTCCGACTTACCAGAGCACAAAACACTATGGGAATTGTTCTGCGGCACAAGCACTGGCAGGCTTTGCTATGACGGCAAATGAAAACGCATTGCAGATATATAAGAAAGATGTTTCAGCTGTGCCAAGTGAACTGGTTTTCTTGTACCACATAAAATGGTACACTACACTAAGCTACATATGTATATGAGGACTAATACTCAATACAGTTCTGCCAGCATTAGAAATTAATTATAAAAACTATGATAGAAATGTTGCCTTTAAGGTAGTAATGGTAAATAGCTTCTAACTTGCTGCTAAAATTGTTTTACATCTATATTATTTAGTGTTATGTTAAATATTTTTCATGCTGGACACTAATGGATCTGTTCAAAGGAAATGTCTCTGTGGCTATTATAAGCATTTTCTTACAAAGTGCGTTCACCCACAGTAACCAATCAAAATTAATCTTTCAGCTTAGGTGAATTGAGATCTGATTGTTTCCTATGGGTTACTGCAAGGTGCACACTGTTATTGATCTGTGCCTTGTTTTGATATGTAAGAATGTTTGAAATTTTCTGTCGCTTGATTCTTTTTCTTTTTCATTGTTGATGCTGTTTCCACCCAAAGAGCATTTACTTAAAAAAAAAAAAATTAACTCCAATGGATTATTCAATGTCAAAGATTCTTTTCTACATCTCTTGGTTTTTACTGATAATGGGATCAATAGCTCAGATTTCTCATGCAGTGCCACCTGCTGGTAGTCAGAGAGCACAGCCCATTCATTCAGGGATAATGTTGCTCTATGAACACTGTTATGCCTCCATTTATGGATTTGAGACCACATAGCAAGGATTATAGAACCCTCTGCTGTTTACAGGCTCCCATGGGAAGATCCCTTTACGCAGTATTATTTGTGGAGGAGAGCCAATTATCAGGAGTGGGGATGTCATTCATGGAAATTCTCTTTAAAAAGCACAAATAGAAATATGCAAAGTACAACCATTTCCTGAACACTGGTAAGATGTTTTGGATTATTTAGAAGAATTGCAAAGTATGTTATACCAGTTGGTAAACCAAATATGTTGGCCATGATTATTAAGTAATGAGATACAAAAAAAGTCCATAGAGCAAAACACAGCTTTCAAAGTTTAGTAACAACCAAAGTAATCAATCAGATAGAAAGTATGGCTGATCAAAAAAACCAAATGTATTCCTCCCTCCATCCATGTATTCTGACAGCAGCACTCCTCCGCTGTCAAAAAACAGTGATCAGCAGCAGCAGCCGCTGATTAAGTAAAATTTGCCAACAAGCCTGTTTAACAGAAGTGGAACATTAGATCAACATCTTGTGAGCATTAGCACCATACATGGATTGAAAATGGTCTGGTCCGGCTGAATTTCGATGCATTTATGGCCGGCTTTACTGTCTTGCCTTTTTTTATTGAATAAGGCTTTTTCTTTCTACTGCCAGTGCTGTTGAACACCATACAATACCATGTTTAGGTAGACTGCACGTGTGTCAAAATTTAAAAATGATCCTGTAGATCCTTATATAATGATAGTACAAAAATCCTTCAACTGGACGATCGATTCTATAATTTTTTGTCTCCCCTTTGTTTCCTCTCCATTTCCTTTTTCTTTTGCTTGATATCTATTATGTTTCTTTTGCCCTTTGCCTTCCGTTCCCCCCCTTTTTTTTTTTTTTAATGTTAGTAAAGTAAACCGGTCTTCCCCTTAAAGTTCTTAAACTAATAACATGAATACATTGTAGGCATCTCCTGTATGTGCCTTTAAACATGTGCATGTGTGCCCAGGCAACCACAAAACCCAGGAGCTTTGTTGTGCAAATTCTGATTTCTGCTGGCCCACCCTCTGGGCAATTGGTCAGCGAGGGTGCTTGTCAGAATGATTGGCCAGCAGTGGGGAGTAGAAGGGGACATGGCCTTCTTCAGCTTTTTACCAGAATTTGCATGCATAGAGCATCCTAGGCTTTGGGGTTCCTTGGCTGTGCACAGCGATATAGGCACCTACATTGTTTTTTTTTTCCTAATGGCTTAAAGAGAACCTGAAGGTTGCACCCAGAAAGGCAAGCAGAGGACAGACAAGGTTTTTTTTTATTATTTTGTTTTTTTGTTTTTTACCAGTATTGCGTATGGTCTCTATGCAGTTGATGTTTTCTCCATTACTGATTTACCGTGCCTGGAAGCAGCAGCCAGCTTACTAGAGGCAGGGCTTCATGTCCTTATGCCATAGTTGCCCCCTAATGACTGATAAAGGATAATTCAAGAAGCAACATGAGAAGTAGAGGAAGCACAGATCTGCAAAATGAATGGAGCAGAAGCAGGGAGGTCCATATCCTGCAGGTCCTCAGGTAGAGCTTCCTCTCCAGCAAGGAGAACAGTGAACGGCACAGAAGTGATATCACCAAATCTCACTCCAAATCCTAGAAAACAAGCAGTCAAAGGTAGCCGTGCCTTAAGCTGGTCATAGATGGAGCGATTTTATTTCCTGCAACCACAGGCTGCAAGAAAGAAAATCATTCACTTTTGACTGTGTTGATAGGGGGAATGCCTCCCCCAGAGCTATTGTTTTCTACTGGCGGGGGGTAGTCATCCCTGCTGAGAGAACACGATTATTGTTAGCAACTATAGCCGCATGAAAAATCCAGCAGGCTGGTTGTACCCAAGATGATCGATCAATCAACTTGGGTACAATCAGCCTGCCCATACATGGTTAGAATTTTGGAGAGTCCCTGCTGAACATGCCGAGATTTGAATCGTCTATGGCCGGCTTTAGATCTCACTCTGCAATTATGCAGCTATGAGCGTGAAGGGTTAGAGTGCCCAGGCACAGGATATGTGTATTATTTTAGGATTAATTCAAGACATAAGGTAAATCGTTTAGGGTACTGTTTAACCACAAATAACATTTTGAGATGTTCCCTATAAGAGAGCAAATCTTCACTATAAGTTCAGTTCCACTTTAAGAGCTTTTTGGAGATGACAGACATACTTTAACTTTCATCAGAATGTATAAGCAAAGCACATGTGCACATTTAATATTTCTAGATCAAAATAAGAGCGATGTAATAATTTAATAATATATGACAAATTTTTAAATATAATATTGTTTAAAATAAATCGATTTAGAAACTACCTGTGAAGTTTAATTTGCTGCCTACACCAAAAGTGTTTACCATCCTCTATAGCTCATCTACAAGGTCTTCATTTCTCTTGTACAGATCCTCATAGAAGGTATATATTTTATTATGAAAGCAATGTTTCTTATGCTATGTAAGGTTTTTTAGCCAAAAAAAAAATAGTTAAATACCTCAATCAATTTTCCGAATGTCAGTTTGGTACTTTTTCTGGTTACACAAACCGTCATAAGCCATTAAAATGTGCATTTCAATTTATATTTGATGTTCATCATTGTTATATCTGTGTTCTCTTATTTTCTTTCAGTCTTAAATAAATTTATTTTCTTGGACGTTTTTGTGTCCCTAGTGTTATTATCTAAATTGCTACTGCAATTCTGATGAGAAATGAAATGAAAAAGCATTTGTTCTATAGAAAACAGCCACATTTGGTTTAGTAACAACAAATTAAGCTAATGGGTTTGTGACAGGCTCAGTTTAATGTTTACCTGTAATTGTACCTAATAGTAAATGGGATGGTAGGAATAAATATGGAATATAAAAGAGTCCTCACAGAAAGAGTAAATCATTTTATCTGACACTTCATTGCCACTTTATATTTAACCACTTGCGGACCGCCCACCATACATGTACTGCGGCAGGGCGGCCACTTTGTGCCAGATCAAGTACCTAGTAGGTACTCCGCTGGCAACCCGTTCCCATTGTGATTCTACGCAGCGGGAGCCCAGCAGCAGGTACCGCGGACTCGGCATCCGCTGGCACAGGGAACAGGCAGAACGACAATCTGCCTGTAAACAGGGAAGATTTTAGTTCTGTCAGAAGGGAAAGCTTTGATCCTGTGTTTCTGCTAAGCAGGAACATGGATCTTTGCCTTCCCCTAGTCAAACACCTCCCCCACAGTGAGGAAGCACAACCTAGGCACACAGTTAACCCTTTGATAGCCCCTCATGTTACGAGAGAGAGAAAGGAAGGCGCACGCACCTACTGCATTACCAAAAATAATTTATTCCAAATGCGTATAAAAAAGGGGGGTACTCACAAAAGCTCTGAGGAAGGGGGTGCGCCCCCGAAACGTGTCAGCTTTTAAACCTGCCTTGTGCCTTCATTTTACCATGTCCATGTTTTTGTGAGTACCCCCCTTTTTTATACACATTTGGAATAAATTATTTTTGGTAATGCACTAGGTGCGTGCGCCTTCCTTTCTCTCTCTCTTGTAGTACCTTTCGGATCCCCCATCCGAGGAGGGCAGCACACATCCGGTCACCTCATCCTTCCCACATGATTGCTTGTCACCCTGAGGAACTTTTAGCGCTGGATTTCATCTATTTGTACTGTGCATGTTTAGCCCCTCATGTTAACTCCTTCCTAGCCAGTGTCAGTACAGTGACAGTGCATATTTTCTAGCACTGATAACTGTATTAGTGTCACTGGTCCCCAAACAGTGTCAGTTAGGTGTCAAATTAGTCTGCCACAATATCGCAGTCCCACTATAAGTCGCTGATTGCCGCCATTACTAGGAAAAATAAAAAAATAAAATATCTCATAGTTTGTAGACATAACTTTGCATAAACCAACCGATATACACTTATTGGGATTTTTTTACCAAAAATATGTAGCAGGATCCATATTGGCCTAAATTGATGAAGAAATTCAATTTTTTACATTTTTTTTTATTGGGTGTGTTTTATAACAGAAAGTAAAAAATATTGGTGTTTTCTTTCAAAATTGTCAGTCTTCTTTTGTTTATAGCGCAAAAAAAAGGAAACGCAGAGGTGATCAAATACCACCAAAAGAAAGCTCTATTTGTGGGGGGAAAAAAGACAAAAATCTTATTTGGGTACAGCTTGGCACAGCCATGCAATTGTCAGGTAAAGTGATGCAGTGCCGTATCCCAAAAAAAAGCTTGGTCATGAAGGGGGTAAAACCTTCTGGAGCTCAAGTGGGTAAAGCGTCTAAAAATCCTAATAAATAACTTTTTATATTTGATTCCCATTAGCCGTTTAAACATATCAGTGAAATTGCTTTGCTAATTTGTTTAATAAGTGCAAAAACATTTCTGTTGGTCCAGCCAGAAATCTAATGCTGTCCTGTGCCCCATTGTGTGATTATCTCAAGCAGTGTTATTGGCTCTGCCCTATTTTCCCTGCGAATTACAGAACAACCCCTATGTAATGGAGATGAGGAGAGCGGGAGGTGATGTTTAAACCCAGTACAGTACCGCTGCTTCTCCATAGATACAGCAGAGCGAGTGAGTGCAGTCATTCTAGAAAAGGAAGTGTGTTACTAGCAGGATCACTTGGTGAAAAAGGGATGAAAAAAAGATAACTAATGCAACCACCACACACTTACCTTTCTGGTGGCTTGTGTCTTAAAACTCTTCTGTGGTGCAGATCTCTAGCCACTCTAGGTATTTGACACTTCCACTTGTGACAAATGTGTGCTTCTTTGTCACACATTGTGGTTTCTCACTATGGGACATGAGGACACATACAGCATCACTGGGGAGCAGGAGTTTCAAGAAGCATGCAATATTAAAGGCAGATTTTTTTGTTAAATTAAAAATAACTTACCTGGTTAAAAAAAAAAAATAATAATAATAATAAACAAGTCATACTTACCTGCTCTGTGCAGTGGTTTTGCACAGAGCAGCCCCAATCCCCCTCTTCTCGGGCCCCCCACTGGCTCTCCTGGCCCTCCCTCCAGCCAAGTGCCCCCACAGCAAGCAGTATGCTATTGGGGCACCCAAGCAGTCTCGCTCCCAAGCCACCACTCTGTGCCATAGATTGGCCCCGCCCCCATTCTCTCCTCATTGGCTCACTGGCTGTGAATGACAGTAGTGAGAGAAAATGGCTCCGGCTGCTATCTCGGCCAATGCGGAGGGAGAGACCCAGGACAGCAAAGGCTCTCATGCACATCCACGGATGGCATCCATCCATGGATCCTAAAGGAATTGAGCTCTGTCATTTCAAAGCCATTGTATCTCATTTTTAGGGACTCCTTAATGACTGGAATAGTACCACTGGATTGGCGTAGGGCCAATGTGGTGCCCATATTTAAAAAGGGATCAAAGTCTTTACCAAGTAACTATAGACCTGTTAGTTTAACTTCTATAGCTGGGCAGATACTGGAGAGTTTAATAAAAGACTACATAGATGAGTTCTTGTTGGATAAAAAGATTTTAAGCAACAGACAGCATGGATTCATGAAAGACAGAAGTTGTCAAACAAACCTGATTTCTTTTTATGAGGAAGTAAAACCTTGGACAGAGGGGTGGCTGTGGACGTGGTATACTTGGATTTTGCGAAAGCATTTGACACCGTTCCCCACACACGGCTAATGTGTAAGGTAAAGTCTACAGGCTTGGAAAGATCAGTTTGTAAATGGATAGAAAACTGGCTAAAAGACCGAATTCAGAGAGTAGTGGTTAATGATTCTTACTCTGAATGGTCTAAGGTTATCAGTGGTGTACCCCAAGGTTCAGTGTTGGGACCCTTACTTTTCAATACATTTATAAATGATATCGGGTCTGGGATTAAAAGTACCATTTCAGTGTTTGCAGATGACATCAAGCTATGCAGTGGAATAACTTCCTTGCAGGATGTCTTACAAGCCGACCTCAATGCACTGTCTAATTGGGCGACTGTGTGGCAAATGAGGTTTAATGTTGATAAATGTAAAGTTATGCACTTGGGGGCTAAGAATATGCATGCATCGTACATACTAGGGGGGTACAACTGGGGGAATCCATAGTGGAGAAGGATCTGGGGGTTTTGGTAGATCATAAGCTTAATAATGGCATGCAATGCCAAGCTGCAGTTTCCAAAGCAAGCAAAATCCTTTCTTGTATTAAGAGAGGTATGGACTCCAGAGATAGAGACATTATTTTGCCCCTGTACAAATCATTAGTAAGACCTCATCTGGAATATGCAGTTCCGTTTTGGGCACCAGTTCTCAAAAAGGATATGGGGGAACTGGAGAAAGTGCAGAGAAGGGCAACCAAACTAATAAGGAATAGACTCCCTCCAGAGGTGGTTTTGGCCAGCACGGTTGATTGCTTTAAAAAAGGCCTGGATTATTTCCTTAATGTAAATAATATAACTGGGTACTAACATTTTTCGGTAAAGTTGATCCGGGGTGAATCCGATTGCCTCTCGGGGAATGAGGAAGGAATTTTTTCCCCCGTTATAGCAAATTGGATCACGCTTTGCTGGGGTTTTTTGCCTTCCTCTGGATCAACTGTGGGTGAAGGATTGTATATGGGATTATTTGGTTTTTATATATATATATATATATATATATATATATATATATATATATACATACATACATTTTTTTTTTTTTTGGTTGAACTAGATGGACTTGTGTCTTTTTTCAACCTGACTAACTATGTAACATCGCTGGATCAAAACGGGGTTCAGCTAGGTATTGGGGGGCTGGGGCGGCTGGTGCACACGGAAGTGTTTTACCTTCATGCATAGAGAATGCATGAAGGTTAAAAAAAAATCCTTGAGCCTTTACAGCCCCTTTAAAGAGAGAAACATCAAATTAACTGGCTGCGTGTGATCTGATTGCAAAGCTGTTCACTGTCTGGATCTTTTATCCTTATTCTTTTGTAACACCCTTCTGCCAGGCTGCTAGGTATTTGGTTAGGCAAATTTAGTTTATGCTCTCCTGTAATCAGTGGAGCTGTGTGTGTGATTGCCTTAGTCTGCTCTGTGCTGTGCAGGCTGCTAGTCTGGCTGTTTTGCTTTGTTTTTTTTTGGAGCTTTCCAGAACATAGTGAGTGGATGGCTAGATAGGCAGCCTGGATATTTATGCAGCCTCAGCTAGTCCCTGGAGAGGTCATCCAGATAGTGGTTGGGTAGTGTTTAAATGGTCTGGTGCCCAGACCCCAGGGTTCTTGTCCAGAAGAAGACGTTCTCAGCCAGGGAAAACCTGGGCCCATAATTCTGTATATAGCCCTACGGACAGTGCACAGTCCACAAGGACTTTGCTGCTTAACTGCAGACAGGAAACAAACTTTATTACAGAGAAAAGACATAGGGATTGATTAATTAAACCTGGAGAGTGCAAAATCTGGTGCAGCTGTTCATGGTAACCAATCAGTTTCTAACTTCAGCTTGTTCAATTAACCTTTGACAATAAAACCTGGAAGCTGATTGGTTTCTATGCATAGCTGCACCAGATTTTGTACTCTCCAGTTTTAGTAAATCAACCCTATAGAGTCTAACCATAGATGCAGCTGCAAACTTATAAACACTGCCATCTACTGGTTAACCACTTCCCGTCCGGCATATAGCAAAATGACAGTCGGGCGGTGGCCGTGGCGATTGGAGGTGTGGTGTGTCACTCTGACACACCGTAACTCCGATCGTGGTAAAAAGCCTCTGACGGAGGCTCTTTACCACGTGATCAGCTGTGATCAATCACAGCAGATCACAGTGTGAACCCGGAAGTGCTGGTAAATGGCTATCCTGTGTTTGCGCTGACAGAGAGAGACAATCGGTGGCTATCCTGTCAGAGGAGGGGTCTGCGCTGATAATAAGTGCTTTGATTATCAGCCCAGACCCCATCAGAAGTGCCCAAAATGTTTCCCAGTCAGTGCCCAATAAAGTGCCAGTCAGTGCCCAATAAAATGCTAATCAGTGCCCATCAGTAACGCCTGTCAGTGCCCGTCAATGATGCCAGTCAGTGCCCATCAGTAATGACTTGCAGTACCTCCTCTTCAGTGATGCCTACCAGTGCCATCTATTAGTGCCCATCAGTGCCCTCTATTAGTGCCCATCAGTGCTGCCTGTCAGTGCCCATCAGTGCCGTCTATTAGTGCCCATCAGTGCTGCCTATCAGTGCCCCTCAGTGTCACCTATCAGTGCCTGTCAGTGGCACCTATCAGTGTGCATATCAGTGCCACCTATCAGTGCTACCTTATCAGTGCCAACTCATCAGTGCCCGTCAGTGCCGCCTCATGAGTGCATGTCAGTGCAGCCTCATCAGTGCCCGTTTAGTGAAGGAAGAAAAACGTTTTATTTTTCAAAAATGGCAGTATATTTTAGTTTTTTTAGCAAAAAATAAAAAACCCCAGTGGTGATCAAATACCACCAAAAGAAAGCTCTATTTGTGGGAAGAAAATGATACAAATTTCGTTTGAGTACAGTGTTACATGACTGCGCAATTGTCATTCAAAGTGTGACAGCGCTGAAAGCTGCAAATTGCCCTGGGCAGGAAGGGGGGAAAGTGCCCGGTATTGAAGTGGCTAAATAATTTATCTCTACTGAATAATTAATTACTGATAGTTGTTGCATGAACAATGTAATCCAACAGGTTGACACCAGGACAGGAAGTTAGAGGAACATCTCCAATAGGGACAGCACACAGGGTTTTTATTGCTGTCTGTGTCCCCATTTCAGATTTCCAGTCACCTCCTGTGATAATGTTGAGACTGGGACAGGAAGTGAGATGAAATTTCCCCATCAAGATCTCAGAAGCCAAGAGGGATTCTGACTAGAGTTGAGCGAACACCTGGATATTCGGGTTCGGTGGGTTCGGCCGAACTTCGGGAAAAAGTCCGGGTTCGGTACTGAACTTGACCCAAACTTTACCCGAACCCCATTGAAGTCAATGGGGACCCGAACTTTTCGGCACAAAAATGACTGTAAAAAAGTCCTGGAAAGTGCTAGAGGGCTGCAAAAGGAAGTAAAATGATTTTAGAACAATAATCTGTCCCTTACAGCAACAGCAGGAACCTGACCCTATAGGAGTAGGCAATGATTTTAAAACAATCTGTCCCTTACAGCAACAGCAGGAACCTGACCCTATAGAACTAGAAGATGATTTTAGAACAATAATCTGTCCCTCTAAGCAGTAGACTCTACCTAGTCCAGTCAGATCGTTCTGTAATGCAGGATGAGATGTTATGAGATCTGCAATCTGTCCCTAAAAGCAGTAGTAATCTCTACCTAGTCCACAATTCTGTAATGCAGGATGAGATGTTATTATATCTGTAATCTGTCCCTCACAGCGCTGGCAGCATCCTCTCCCTACACTACCCAGAGAGCATGTGACTTGCAGCACTAAGTGATTCCAGCTTATAAAGAGGCTGGGTCAAATGATGCACTGGCCAATCACAGCCATGCCATTAGTAGGCATGGCTGTGATGGCTTCTAAGGGCAAACCAGTGAAACACTTGTTGATTGGCTGCCTTGCAGCTATTCAACATGCGTGATCAAATACCCGAAACCAGAACCCGAACCCAAACTTTTTTTCAAATGTTAGGGTCCGGGTCGCGGACACCCCAAAGTTCAGTACGGACCCGAACTTTACAGTTCGGGTTCGCTCAACTCTAATTCTTACCCTTTTCCACTCTATTCAAAAACAAAATCACCAGTTGTGGCTGGAGTTGCATTTTGCGGACTTGTTTGTTGTGTCAGTCCACCCAACATGACTTTCAGTAGTTGGAAATTGCAGTGTTGGGGTTCTGAGAATGGCCAAGAATTATCCTAGGAGGTCTTCAGCCTCCAAATATCTGTTAGGAAAGATTTTCTTGGAACTGGAATTATGGGCAAAATAAAAATAGTAATAGAAAAATTCATTAACAGGGCTCTAGGAATTGTTATTCAATAAAAGCCACACACACATGTACACATAGAGGTTAACCACTGGCCTACCAGGCACGTTCACCCCCTTTCTGCCTTGGCCAATTTTCAGCTTTCCTGTGCTGCCTTACTTTGAAGTACAATTGCATGGTCATGAAAGACTGTATCCATATGACATTTTTATAATTTTTCTGGAGACAGATAGAGCTGTTTTTTGGTGATATTTAATCACCACTGGGTTTTTTTATTTTTTACTAAAGAAAAAAAAGACTGAAAATTTGAGAAAAAAGTTTTTCCTAGTTTCTGTTATAAAATTTTGCAAATGAGTAATTTTTCTTCTTCACTGATGAGGCTGCACTGATGTTCCTTGATGAGGCTGCACTGATTGGGCTGCACTGATCATCAGTGCCCTAATTATTAGTGTAGCACCCCGTAGTGCTAGACCTGTAGATAGTTTTTTGTGTATTTAGGTTGAGAAGGTAAATGTGTGCAGGTTTGGCTGGCGGCCAAGCCTGTCTGTGTTTTTTCCTGGGTTGGACAGAGATCCAGGTAGAGCTAGATGACTCACAGGTAGCATCACTGAGATCTCCCCCCTATTTCTAGAATGTACTGGAACCTTCTAGAAAAATGGGAGGGGGGGTAAGGTGGAGCTGCCTGGAGTATTCTGAGGGCCCTGACCAGTCCCTAACTTGGGTTGGCAGGGGCAGGTCCCCTCAAATACTCTGGGTCAGCCCAGCTGGGGAGGAGAGTTTGGGTAGAATCTGGAGATGGAGTGTTAGGCTGTCATGGCCTTTGAGGGAGCTCCCCAGTCTGGGAGGTGACTTTGGGCCTGGACGCGGACGGGACCTTCTCAAAGCCCACGGACGTGTCCTGGCCAGGAGGCACTGGGAGCAAGAAGAGGACAGCGGGAGAACACTGCCAGGTAAGTCTCCAGGAGGGCAAGGAACAGCCAAGAGGGCTGGTGAGTGACACACAGTCAGGAGGACTGGGAGGCATGCCTGAGAGGACTTGGATGGAGCAGTCTGGGATGGGTAAAGAGCCAGTTAAGAGGACTGTGGTGGCACAGGCAGTGGAAAGGGGCAACTGTGGCCAGGAGGGCTGGCAGTGCCTGAAGAATTGGTACTGGGAGCAGTAGCCACAGATAAGACAGCTGGCACCAAAGACTTTCTATTTTTGCTACACAATAGGGGCCCTCGGTCCCTGACTGCAAAGGGTATTCAGCCAGACCCAGCTGAGATTTTACTGGGTCTGAAATCTGTGCTAGCTGGTCCTGGGAGTGGTAATCTGCAAGCAAGCGTGTGCTGGAGGTAGAAGAGGAGAGAATGTATATACTGGAGTGTATATAGTTCAAGTCCCTACAGAGTTTCATTGATCAAATGGACATTCCATATGCACCCTCCCCTATCCAAGTTCAAATCCCCTAATAAAAGAAAAACAAACAAAACTGCAAAGACCGCTTCTTGTCTCTTTTCTTGGCGGAAATTTGTGCGCCTGGCTGTGCAGGGTGAGAGACGAACACATTCACCAGCGACCCTTACAGGGGCAGTGCTACATTAGTGTAATACGTGTGATTAGCTGTGATTGGATACAGCTGATCATATGGTAAAGGGCCACTGTGATTGGTCCTTTACCCCGATCCTTTAGACACAGTGGTCACAGAGCACGCCCAGTGCTACACGCCCCTAAGCCAGAACAGGCAAAATCACGTACATGATTTCGCCTGCACGTGCCACACAGCCCCAGTATATGTACTGTGGCTGGTCAGCAAGTGGTTAAAAATAGTCAATGTTGATTGTGAGAATGAAGTTCCGCTTTAATGTTTTTCAGTTGCCAGAGTTGACTGGATTCACAACTGTTTATTTCAGTGCATTGTGCTCAAGTGAACGGGCTGCCAACACACCAGAAGAGACAAAAAATCAGACCACAATGCATGAGCAAAGAGCTGTACTGCAATGCATGTGTGTCAGAGGTGCACTGGGTTAATGTGTTGGGTTACCATATACAATGGATGGCACTGAAACATGCTAACACTGGAACATGTGTCCACCTACATTGCAGGTGTTGCATGTAAGGGGGCGATTAATATTTTCACTGAATGGACTTGATGCAATACTATATGCAACACGTATGTGTGTTATTTGATGATTTGTTTTTTTCACCATTGTACATTTATTACTACTTAATTGTTCTGAGTTAGGGCCACATTTTCTTTTTATACACTCTGTTTATGTGGGGACACACCTTTTAATGTTGGCTGTCACTCTGAGTATTGTCACTTTGGTTTGCGCATTCATTTTTTATCTTTTTATTAATACAAAAAGAACAGGATACTTTTTCATACAGGTACATGATACAGCAGGCGCATATCAGAAATATGAAATGTTGGGGTAGCAAACGCTTTAACTACCTCAGCTCCAGAAGGTTTTACCCCCTTCATGACCAGGGCATTTTTTGCTATTTAGCACTGCGCTATTTTAACTGGTATTTGCGCGGTCATGCAACACTGTACCCAAAGACATATTTATCATTTATGTCTCATAAATAGAGCTTTCTTTTGGTGGTATTTGATCACCACTGATTTTTTTTATTATTATTATTATACAAACGAAAAAAGACTGAATAGTTTGAAATTTTTTTTTTATTTTCTGCTATGAAACATTAATGAAAAATATCAAATCTCTTCATAAACGTAGGTCAATATGTATTCTGTTACATGTCAAAAAAAATAAAAATAAAATCCCAATAAGTGTATATTGATTGGTTCGCAAGAAAGTTATAGCGTCTACAAACTATGGTATGTATACTGGAATTTTTATTATTACTTTTGTTATACTACTAAAGGAGGTGATCAGCATCTTATAATGGGACTGCGATAGTGCAGTGGGCAGAGTGACACTAACTGACACTGACATTAATGATCAGTGCTAATACTATACACTGTCACTGTACTAATGACACTGGCTGTGAATGGGTTAACATCTCGGGGGAATCAAGGGGTTAAATGTGTGCCTAACAATGTGTAATGTGCACTGATTTTTTTACTAAAGATCTTTTTATTTCTTATCTTTGGATGTTGATTGTCATCCTAGGGCTCTGGGCTCTTATTGGACACAGCCACTCAGCAGGTCCCAGCCATGAATCATTGGATTTGCTGACAGACTCCTGCTCTGTACAATCACAACAGGTGTCAGTGGGGGGGCACCCAAAACCCAGAAACAGGCAGTGAGGCACCAGTACATCGCTTTGCCTGTATATGATGAGGGCACCCACTATATCTGGCATATGTCGAGCACAGAATGTGGAGCAGAGTAAGGACAGGAAACCTTGTCATCCAAGCACCTCAGAAGGCCATACCCCGGATAGGGGAAAAAGATGAGGGAGTCCAGATGGTGTTGCCAAGAATCTCAGCAGAGATAAACAGTTACATAGTATAATACCATTTTACCAGGAAAGGTTTATTAAAAATAATTGCACTTACATGCTAAAAGTCTTGTATCGAGCAGATGGAATTCCAAGTTTACAATAAAAATGGCACAGTAAAATGGGAGCAGGATCACCTAACCGACGCGTTTCGTCTACAAAGACTTCCACAGGGGTATATGCCCTGTGGAAGTCTTTGTAGACGAAACACGTCACGATTGCTTAGTGCATGTCAGTACGCGAGACACAACACCCAACATACGATTTTGGACGTCCGGTTGTACGACCGTCGCACAGTGTGTACGATGCTTAACTGATCAAAATTACCTCCCCTATGATTCAGGGGGACAACCTTGAGAACCCAACATTTCAAACACTGTGGGTCCCTCTTATGTTCCAAACAGACATGCACAGCTATTGGACCCTTTAAGCGATACGTGGAAATTTCATAGATGTGGTTCTGCAGACACCTATTCAAGGATTGAATAGTTTTGCTGATAGAGAAGGACCTGCAGGAACACATAATTATGTAAATCACACCCGTGGTGTTACAGTTTACCTTGGAGGGTACTTCCAGTCGGCAAAGTGAAGGTATCTCCCTCAATCATGTAGGAACTAAACTCGCTGGAATCTCACCTTGTCATTCTTTCCTCTGTTAGACGTTAAGGTGGCCTCCAGGTTGCAAGTCTTTAGGGATGTATGGCAGAGGTTGAGTCAAAACCAGGTGGTTTAACATCAGTTTATTCATTTGAAAAAAGTGCCGGCCTCCAAACTCCCCTCATAGCTGGTCCAATGCATGCATAAAAAAAATACCGGCCACCAACTTCCCCTCGTAGCCATTCCAAAACACATCTGAAAAGAAAAATACTGGCCTCCAACTTACCCTTATAACATGTCCAATGCTTGCCTGCAGAAAAGACTACAGGCCTCCAATCTCCCTTCACAGCCGGTCCAACGCACACCTGCAGAAAGACTACTGGCCTCCAACCTCTCCGTATAGCCAGTCTGACGCATACCTGTGGGGAACAAAAGGACTCCTGGCCTCCAACCTCCCCTCATAGCTGGTACAATGCACATCTGCAAAAAGACTACTGGCCTCCAACCTCCCCTTATACCTGGTCCAACACACGCATGGAGAAGACTACCAACCTCCAACCTCCCCTCATAGCCGGTCCAACACACACCGTAAAAAATTACTACCGGCCTATAACCTCTCCGTATAGCCAGTCTGGCGCATATCTGTGGAGAAAAAAAGGACTACTGGCCTCCAACCTCCCCTCATAGCTGGTCTGATGCACACCTGGAGATAAAACAGTATTACCTACCTCCAACCTCTTCTCATTGCCGGTCCAACACACACCTGCGAGGAAAAATGGACTACCAGCCTCCAACCTCCCCTCATAGCCAGTCCAACACATGCCTGTGGTAAAAAAGGGCTACCAACCTCCCCTCATAGCTGGTCTAATGTATGCTTGCAGAAAAGATACTGTAGCTGGTGGTATTACTCTAGACAGGTGCTAATGAGAATCTTTCAAGAGAGTGATGACATAGAGGACGCTCCAGTGATGATGACTTGACTTGGATATCCTCTCCCTCATGCCCAGTAGCAAATCATCCTCTAATCCTTCCCCCTCACCCTCTAGTTTACAATTTCTTCCAACATTTTGGCCATCTTCACTTCCAAAAAAGCTGCACCCATCCAATTTAAGTGCAGTCCATCACTGCTATAGAGACGCTAACTGATCAAAACGTCAGTCCAGTTCTCCATGAAGCCAAACCCCTCCTCCCTGCACCAGTTTCTCGGCCATTTGTTAAGCTTCTGCTGTCTCTCGAGGTACAGGCAGTATTTTGGAAAATACTGCCTTGCAGGTCCTTTTCTTCAATATAGTCCCTAAAGCCTCGTACACACGCTGCAATTGTCGTACAACCTAACGTCCAATTTTTCGACTGTCCGTGATTTTGTCTAGCATACTGACATTAGTAAAATTATCGTTCGACAAAGCCGTACATAGTGAGGTGCTACGAGCGTATAAAGAGGAAGTTCAGTTTTCTTGCGTCACTTATTGGGCCCCTTCCGCTGATTTTGTGTTTACACGACCGAACACTTCCAGCTCGTTCCTGGTTTCCGAGCATGCGTGTTTGTACTTTCAACTTTTATTTGTCCAACTTCTGTACAGACAAGCCTAAAATTGGACGTGGCCTTGTCGGCAAACAAAAATTTTCTAGTCAGCTCATCCAGCTTTTGTTGGATGATAAATGAAAATCGGCTGTTGAATGGAGCATACTAACGGTCATGTTATCAGGCGACAGGCTGTCGTGCAAAAATTTTAGGCCAATAATTGGACCGTGTGCACGGGCCTTAAGTCCCTGAAATCACTTTGTAGGGCGCTCCATCCTCTAGCTTTGTTCGTTAGTACCAATATGTACCATGACAGCTGGGTCCTCCCCAGCCCCATCCAACAATTTATCCATACAGGCATTCCCCTAGTTACAAACATCCGACTTACAAACGACTCCTACTTACAAACAGAGGGAGACAACAGGAAGTGAGAGGAAATCTACCCCTAGGATGGAAAATTCACTCCTGTAAGAGTTATTATGGGAAAAAGGTGTCTCCACTGATGCTTTATCACCAAGGTTTGTTTGCAAAACAACCCAAAATTTTCAAAATCCAAAAGTTCCGACTTACAAACAAATTCAACATAAGAACAAACCTACAGACCCTATTTAGTTTGTAACCCGGGGACCGCCTGTATATGATATACTGTAGATTATCCATGGGCCAAACTCTGTACTATAATAATAATAAGTAAAATGTTTAGAGTTTTCAGGTGAATTGAGCAAATCAGTAGTAATCTGATAATCACCACAAACTGAGGTTTATGTAAACTTATTTGCTTATCTTCACCAGCAGCAAGGCTAGCAGAAAACATATTCTGCTAGCCTTGCTGCTGGTGAAGATAAGCAAAGCCATTTACATAAACCACAGTGTGTGGTGATTATCAGATTACTGCTGATTTGCTCCATTACATTTTACTTATAATTATTATAGTACAGTGTTTTGCCCATGGATAATCTACAGTATATCATATATTGCACCTCTGTTGCTAGATATAAGTCCTCTGCAAACCAACAGATACCCAGACCTCCCAACTCCTGGGTGTGCAACAAGGGCTTTTCAGCATCCAGCAATGTACATTAGCAAGCAGTGCTGGGAGGACTGATCTTCTGCCTGATAGTGCCTGTATAGTTATGGCTGTGCCACTAAAGGAGCAGAATGGAACATAGAGCAAAGGGCATACACAAAGATAACTGACTATAAGCAGGAAGTTTTCTGATTCGAATTACACCTACAGCAGATACCTTTTTTTTTTCTTTTTTTTTAGAGGTCTACATGCAAGATTATGATTCTTCTTTTTTAAAAATTGCCTCTTCTTCTCCAGCCAGTCCCCAAACTGCAGACAATTCCAGCCCCAACCCCCTGCCAGAGTTTTTACTTTAGCTAGCTGGCTGCTAAGGAGACACCCGTGTGTGCACACCCCTGGCTGGTGTTGTGTTAGTCCATTGACACACATAGCGCCTAGCAAGCCATGCCCTTGCTCCTCCCTCCTCCCAGCATTCTGTACCCTCTTATACAGCTTGGAAGATCAGAGAAGCAGCACAAAGTGTCCTTAACCTGGTGATGGGGATAAAAGACTGCAGGTAAATATTTGTTGACAGAGGGCATTTTTTTTACCTTAATGCGGAGAATGAATTAGCATAGTGCTTAGTGGCACTTTAAAGCGATTGTAAAGGTAATTTAAAAAAAATAAACATCTCTATACTTACCTGCTCTGTGCAATAGAATTCTTCTCGGGTCTCCCACCGGTGCTCCTGGCCCCTCCTCTCTGTCCAGTGCCCCCATGGGAAGCTTCTTTTCATGGGTGGAGCTACTCGTGCATGCCTGCCCCCGTTCCCTCATCAGCAGGAGCCAATGGTGCCCCAGCAAAGCCAGTGAGACCTGGAAGCGAGGGGAAAGAAGTGCTGCAGACGTGCACAGCGCTGGATCAAATGAGGCCTTAGGAGGGCGATGCTGATGCCTAAATATGTTTTACCTTAATGCAAGGAATGTATTAAAGTGGATGTCAACCCTCACATATACCCAGTGAAGTGAACAGCCTCAGATGATACACAGAGATGAAACGAATCCTCCTACATAAGTATTACATTTATATCTGCTGTTTTCATCTTTATACACTTTTTAGAAAGTGCACATCGTGTTAGGAGATTTTCTCTTCTTGGTTAACACTTCAGTGAAGCCTGGGCATACAGCCAAGACAGCTCATTGGAGGAAAGACACACACCCCCTCTCCTCATAGGTAGAGACTTTCAGCTCTGTTTGTTGAATCGTTCAGCACTGTGCTAATCTATTTATAGCTCCCTCCCCAACACAAAACTCTGGCTGCTTTTATCATATGGGATGGCGAGTTTGTCAGGCGTTATCAGGCTGATAACAGAGGAACGGAGCAGGAGACAGCTACGGGACATAGGGGTTGATTTACTAGAGGGAAAAAGACTGTGCACTTTGCAAAGTGCAGTTGCTCTTTGCAAGTTGCTCCAGAGCATAGTAAATGAGCAGAACTCTGCTGACTTCCATCATCCAATCATGTGCAAGCAAAAATGCTTTTTTTTTTTTTCTTGCATGTGATTGAGTATTCTTTGCAAAGTGAAGCCTTATCTTATTTACTAAGCTCTGAGGCAACTGCACTTGCAGAGGATAACTCCATTTTGCAAAGTGCACAGTCTATCTGCCTTTAGTAAATCAGCCCCAAAGTGCTTTGAAGAGAGATAACAAAACACTGCAGATAGATGTGCCCAGTTCAAATTTAATGAATCTGGTTTACATCCACTTTAGGGTAAAAAATGTTTAGGCTTCAGAACCACTTTAAGTATACCAATAACAACAGGGATTGGCCAGGCAGGGCAGCCAGAGTGAGATGGGGGTCATGATGCTATTTAAACTTACTCAGCAGGTCAGGTGTGACTTTCAATGCACATTTTCAGGATTAAGGCCTCATTCACACGGGGTGTAGTAAAGTATATGCCCATGGAGGGCTGTGTTTATGTGCATGGGGATGCACAGGTGTTCCGTGCAGGCAGTCCCATTGATGTCAATTAAGATGCAGCGGGTGCACATATACAGCTGCTGTTCCCAATTTGACATCTGTGTGGGTGTGGGTGCATGTGGGTGTGTGTTCTGAAACGGAGACACACACTTGCATCCACACAGATGTCAAATTGGGAGCAGTCGCTGGAGATCTGCTTAAAATGTACTGTATTTTCACTTTCAGAGCCAAATTGGGAGATAACACCTACTTTATGTTTGTTATATATACACTCATTAACATAGCATAATTTAAAAAAAAAAATTCTGCTAGTTACCATTGTAAGTGTCTGCTTTGTGATAATAAGCAGGGGGCTGTGGAGTAATGTTTAACATAATTAAACCTGTCTGTCTGAGTTAAAAGAGAGTTAAAAGAGGAGTTTGGAATCCCCCCCCCAAAAAAAAGAACCCCCCAAATACACACCTCTATGGTGCAGCTGTCCCACGTCAGCTCTAAGACTGAGAACTGAGGGATCACACGAATTCTGATCGATTATTTTTCGGAACGGAGAGCAGAGACTAAGTTACTGCTCTCCGCTCTGCCCTTCCGGCACTCACTGGAGTCACTACCCTTCACTCCGAGTCGCTGACTCACAGTCTCCACAGTTCCTGCTCTCTGAGAACTGAGCAATCAGTGGTCATGTGATCACTCAGTTCTCATAGCGGAGAGCAGTGACTGTCCGTTACTGCTCTCAGCTGTGCCCCTCCAGCGCTCACTGGAGCGTTGGCCTGTAGAGGGGGCAGCTGATTCTAGGTCAGAGAAGAGCAAAGGTGCACTTCTGTGACCCAGAAGAGAAGTATGGCTAACTTCTCTTTTAAAGAAGTACAGACAAAGCCCGTTTTGGCTGTACTTCCTTTTGTGGATCACAGAAAAGCAGTCCCTTCTGCACTCCTGTGTGACTCCTGCTGTCGGCTGACGTCACGGAGACGGTTCAAGCTCGGGAAAGATCGTGAATATATGGTCAGGATCCACCCACATGCCTGGACCGACACTTGGCTCAGCTTCTCAGCGTGCCGCTGAGAGCTTGAGCTGACCATTCCCACCCTTTCCACAGCCTAGCACTCCAGTGAGCGCTGGAGGGGCAGAGCAGACAGCGGTGATTGACAGTCACTAGCTCTCTGCTCAGGGAGCTCTGAGAACCGTGCGATCAGCGGCGTAGATTCTCAGCCATAGAGCCGGCGGAGCATTGGAATGATACTGCATCAACCTAGGTAAGTATGATTCTAAAATAAAAAAAAATCCCATACTTCTCTTTTAACCACTTAAGCCCCAGAAGGTTTACCCCCCTTCATGACCAAGCCATTTTTTGTAACTGCGCTAATTTAGCTGACAATTGTGTGGTCGCGCAACGCTGTACCCAAATACAATTCATGTCCTTTTTTTCTCTCAAATAGAGCTTTCTTATGGTGTTTTTGATCACCTCTGCAGTTTTTATTTTTGCGCTATAAACAAAAAAAACCAACAATTTTGAAAAAAACAATATTTCTTACTTTTGCTATAAAACATTCCCAATAAAAAATTTAAAAAATCTAATTTATTCACCAATTTAGGCCAATATGTATTCTGCTAAATATTTCTGGTAAAAAATTCTAACAAGCGTATATTGATTGGTTTGCGCAAAAGTTATAGCATTCAGGGACGGTTGGGAGGTATGCATTCACAAAAAAGTGTCAAAAAAAGAAAAAAACCACAAGAGACAAGTCCCTTATTTTAAAAAAACTGCCCCCGGCCCCCCCCCCCCCCCCAGATGTAATCCATCGTCAATCACGGCGCGCGACGACCCAAATTATAAGAAAAAAAAACCCAAAACAGCTCCTCCCCGGGGGGGGGGGGGGGGGGCTCCTGCCGATTGACCTATTTTTGCTTTGACAGTTTATTTATACTCAAGGGCGGGGCCACCCAGTGACGTAACTGAGTGATCCCGTCCCCCTCTGACTTCACATGATGTCAGAAGGGGCGGAGTCACCTGCTTACGTCACCGGATGGCCCCGCCCTAGCCTTTATAAGAGCTGTCAAACAGAAAAAGACAGCAGTCGGCGGGAGCCTCCCATCAAAGAGGCGCTTTTATGGAATTTTTTTAATAAAGGACTTGTCCCTAATTGTCTCCTGTGTTTTTTTCTTTTTTGACACTTTTTTGGTGAATGAGTAACATTTACATGGGGGGGCGAGATCTGGGGGCCCCTTATTAAAGGGGGCTTCCAGATTCCGATAAGCCCCTGCCTGCAGACCCCCACAACCACTGGCAAGGGTTGTGAGGAAGAGGCCCTTCTCCCCATCAATATGGGGACAAGGGGGACCCAAAAGCACCCTTCCCATGTTGAGGGCATGTGGCCTGGTATGCGCTCGCTCGTCCCCCCCTCCTTATGGATTTTGGGGGGCCCCCACGCCATTTTTTAGAAAAAAATAAGGCACAGGATTCCCCTTAAAATCGATACCAGACCTGAAGGGCCTGGTATAAACTTTGGGGGGGGGGGGACCCCTCACGCAATTTAAAAAAAAAATTGCGGAGGGGTTCCCCTTAAAATCCATGCCAGACCTGAAGGGCCTGGTATGGGCTTTGGGGGGGACCCCCACACAATTTTTTAAAATAATTTGGCGTGGAGTTCCCCTTAAAATCTATGACAGACCCTTATCCGAACACACACTGTATATAGTCTACACTCAATGCAGCGTGTGTGTGTGTGTATATATATATATACACACACTATATATATATATATATATATATATATATATATATATATATATTTTTTTTTTTTTTTCTTATACTGCCTGCACTGACAGTATATAGTCTACAATGAATGCAGCATATATATTTAGATATATATATATATATATACTATACTGTATATATACTGTATACTTACACTGACTCTATATACTCTATCTACACTGTATCTATATACTGCACTGCCTACACGCCACTAACTAAACTGCCTAACCTCTCCCTAGCTCCACGTTATGCACACTATATACGGCCGCCGTGTAAGTGCCCTTATATAGCGTGGGTGCCTTTGGCCAATCATGGCTCTTTCTGCAGAGCATGCTGTGATTGGCCAAAGAATGCAGGTCATGTGCATGCTTTGGCTAATCGTCGGGTTTCATTTTCCCGCTGCCTCGCACTGCATTATGGGGTGTGGAGTGGCGCTCCACTTATGCTCGACTCGAACATCGAGCCCATCCCTACTTTCTAACAGTGTGGGGAATGACTTAACTGGAGTAAAACAGAGATCCATGTTTCTGCTTAGAAACACAAGATCTCCATCTTCCTCTCTGACAGAACGGTGATCTGCCTTGTTTCCATAGGCAGGCCACTACTCTGCCTCTCCTGTCAACGATCAGTGGGTACCGGCGGATATCGCGTCCACTGGACCAGCTGATTGGCTCCCGCTCTGTCCATTCACAGTGGGAGCAGGTCGCCGGTGGCACACACCCAAGACCCTGTGCACCAAATTACATACAGGTATGTGATTTCGCGCAGGAGGGCCGCCCTGCCGCAGTATATCTGCGTAGGGCGGTCCTTAAGTGGTTAAACATATAGAATCAGCCATGACACCTTGTCCTTAGAAACATCTAAAACCGCCTTTCTTTACATCTTTTTACCCAACAGGAACCCTTGAAATTATTTCCAGGTCTCAGGCTAGGTTCATCGGTGCCAGTGGTTCCCATTGCGGGTGGTTCCCGCTGCACAGAAAACCGTGCCGGATGCATGCGAATGCCTTACTCCTAATGTCACTTTACATGCACTGGAAATTGCACCACACTGGGAACCGCACTGCGCGTACAGGCTGCAATTTCTAAAATGATGTAGGGAACTTTTCCCTGTGTTTCAGGAGGCACAGCAGAGCTGAATAGATGTGAACCTAGGCTCAGGGAACCCCTGCTAAAATTAATTCATCAGGATTCAGTGGAACATTAATGGCCTGGATTTGCCTGCAGACCCCCGCAACCTAGAAGGAGGGACAGCATGACTGGGGCGTGCAGAAGAGGAGGAGTATTAGTGGGGTGATTTTTTGAAAGCTCTAGTGTGCTTACCAGATTGGAGGGTTTGGGGCGTAGGGCGTGTCCTGTAGTGGGTAGAGAGGAGGAAGGATCTTGTTGGAGCTTGTGCCACATCAGACAGGTTTCTCTCACTCTCCCTCCCTTGATTTGCTTTTTGGTTGGTGGGAGCTTCTTGCCTTTTCTGAGGTGCTGGCAGGTGATTAGTGGGTTCTCAGTACTTATGTTTTAGCTGGCCATCTTTTTTTTCTGGGTCCATTTCAATTCTTGTTATAGCACCTAGCAGGGGATCTATTGGGTCTTTGAAGGTGGTGCTGGATCAAAATTGTGGAGAATTATGGGTTGGGCTCATCTTAGGTATGGGTGTCCCTTCCTATTACTATGTTTTAATTAATATTAATATATATTAATATCAGTCTTTAACCACTTCAGCCCCGGAAGGATTTCCAGCTTTAGGACCGGAGCCCTTTTTGCGATTCGGCGCTGCGTCAATTTAACTGAAAATTGCGCGGCCGTGCGACGTTGTACCCAAACGAAATTTGCGTCCTTTTTTCCCCACAAATAGAGCTTTCTTTTGGTGGTATTTGATCACCTCTGCGTCATTTCTGATCGCCGCTATAAACAAAAGAAGAGCGACAATTTTGCAAAAAAACCCAAATGTCTTACTTTTTGCTAAAATACAAATCCCAAAAAAAAATATAAAAAAACATTTTTTTCACCGTTTTTGGCCAATTTATATTCTTCCTCATATTTGCGATTAAAAAAATTGCAATCGGCGTTTACTGATTGGTTTGCGCAAAAGTGGTCGCGTTTACGGATGATGAGAATAAATTTTTGGGGTTTTTATTTTTTTTTTATTTTTTACTAGTAATGGCGGCGATCTGCGATTTTTAGCGGTACTGCGATATTGGGGCGGACATGTTGGACCATTTTGACACTTTTTTGGGACCATTGGCATTTATACAGCGGTCAGTGCTATAAAAATGCACTGATTAATGTGTAAATGCCATTGGCAGTGAAGGGGTTAACCTGCAGGGGGCGCTCTAAGGGTTAACTACGTTCCCTGGGCGTGTTCTAACTGTGTGGGGACTGCCCTAACAGGAGAAGGGAAGTGGTCACAGCCTTCATATACAGGAAGGCTGTGATCACAGCCCTTCCCCCTTCACAGAACGGAGGTCCGTGTTTACTTACACGGACCTCCGTTCCTTCACTCCGGGGGGGGCATCGCGGGTAGCCGGCGGCAATCGAAGCCGCCGCACCCGCTCCCTGGCCCCCCCCGAACACAGTGAGCATGCGCGCGCTCACTAGGCTCTGTCTCGCGGCCATATGCATATGACGGCGATCCGCGTTACAGAGCCACTCTGTCGCCGTCATTTGCCGATCAGCCGTTGCCAAGTGGTTAAAGACGTAAGACCTGGCAGGATTAATCTGAGGTTTGTTTATTTGTTATGCATTAAAGAGGAAGTAAACTTCCCTCTAATGTTTGTACCTATGTTGTCGTCTGCTCATTTCAAAATGACCCCTTTACTACAACGTAACACAAATATGTGGCCCCACTGGACTGAGCTTTTTTACATAGGACCGCATAATTGCGTATCTCCCTGCGTATCTCACTAATACTACCAATCGGGACCCGGAACATAGTGTTTAGGTCAAGGTCAGGGTCAGTATTTTTTTGGACAGAATTTTTTTTTAAATTAGCATCAGTGTCAGAGTGTTTTAGCTAGGTTAAAAAAATAAAATGCGCACTATTGTTTCTGGGCTGTACTACAACAACTAACATACACATATGTGGTATTCCTGTGACCGTCAGGAGCAGGAGAATTTACTTAGGGTTGTTCTTAGGTGGAAGATTATGGAAGAACAAGAAATATAAAGCTAGATTTAAAATGTATTTATTTATTTATTTTTACTATTTTGGACCAGTTTGCCTTTGATACTAAAAAACAAAAATCAAGAAATATCCATTACCTTTAACCACCAAATGAAAGCCCAATTTGTCCTGAAAAAAACAAGCTATAATCAACCTGGATTCACAAAGTAATTGTAATAATATGTACGGTTTTGCTAACATGTGTCAAAGTTGCAAAATTGTGCTTAGGCATGAAGATTTATTTTACCCTTAGGCGAGAAGGTGGTCTTATTGATAACCTGAACCTTGACACTCTGCAGGTCCCTCAGTCATGCCCTTTTATATAGGTGGTCAGTGGAAAGGATACCCCCCTTACAGTGGTTGTCAGATTGTCACCTTTGCAGACGGCGAAAAAAATCATTGGTGTCTTGTCAAGGGCTCCGCTCTGTCAAGTGGCACTGGACCCAAAAATATGTAATTACCATCAGATGGAAGGTCAATCAGCCACAGCTCGAGGAACCCCTAGAAACCTTTGGAGGAACCCTGGTTGAAAATGCCTGATCTCAAAGGTAAAAAAAACGTTTTTTGTTTAATTTTTTTAAGGCATGCTGTGTGAATGGAAACACATAACAAACTTGCAGTTACCAAATTTAACTGCAAAAGTGGAATTTGAAAGCCTAACTTCAGCTTTGCTCTCACTTTAAATAGTTTGTTTTTACCAAGCTGGTCCAAATTAACTATTTAACCACATCCCGCCTGGCCTGTAGCAAAATGGCAGCCGGACGAGGGTTTAATTGTTGTGACTGGGCATCATATGACATCCTTCACAACATGCCATTCATGTGCGCTCCCGGGGGGGGCGTGGATTGCGGCAATCGGTAGTGCGGTGTGTCACTCGGACGTAGGCTCTTTACCATGTGATCAGCTGTGTCCAATCACAGTGAAGTGCCAGTTAATTGATAAGCAGCTCTCCTGACAGGGGGGTCTGCACTAATAACCAGTGCATTGAATATCAGTGCAGTCCCATCAGCAATGCCTGCCAGTGCCCATCAGTGATGCCAATCAGGGCCCATCAGTGATGTCAATCAGTGCCTATCAGTGATGCCTGTCAGTGCCTCATCATCAGTGCCATCTCTCAGTGCCCATAAAGGCTGCCCATTAGTGCTGCACATCAGTGCCACCTCATCAGCGCACATCAGTGAAGGAGAAAAATTACTTATTTACAAAATTTTGTAACAGAAACTAAGAAAAACTTTTTTTTTTTTCAAAATGTTGGTCTTTTTCATTTGTTTAGCAAAAATAAAAAACTCAGCGGTGATTAAATACCACCAAAAGAACGCTCTATTTGTGTTAAAAAAATTACACAAATTTAGTCTGGGTACAGTGTTGCATGACGGCGCAATCGTCATTCAAAATGCAACAGCGCTGAAAGACGAAAATTGGCCTGGGCAGGAAGGGGGTGAAAGTGCCCGGTATTGAAGTGGTTAAATGACTGTAAAGCTAGAGTTCGGCTTTACCTACATTAGTTGAACAGTTGACTTTGGTTGCTATGGATAATATACGCAGTCCTTCCTCTTGCCACTTATTCAGGCCCAGAGTCTGGAATGTAAGAATAGGCCATTCAGAGATCCATTATCGGGTTAACACACTCTAGCAACAGCTTGTGTTTAGCATATGAATTCCATGTTCATGTGATAATGTGATGGGGTACAAAACAGTTGAGCACATCAATGATGTTAATTTGTTATTACCAAAGCAGAATGGGCAACTAAGAACTGTGTGAGCGATACATGAGTACTCTGAGGGCTGAGAATAACCACCACCATGTGCATGTATTATCTTGATTGGCTGAATCATGGGAACACTGTGTCATTGTGCTAATGGTATGCAGAGAGATGCATTAATCCTCCTGCCAACAGGATACAAAACCACAAACAAGCCTTTCAAAGTTATTTTCTTTTTACACGATGAGTGGATCTACCCCATCCCTTCTTGAACCATGTGATAATTAACCTGTTGCTGACCATCCGCCGAAGTTGTACTGCGGCAGGATGGCTGGGCTGTGCAAACCGCCGTCATTGTACATCGGTCGTGCAGGGTGGGGAGGAGGCGCGCACGCACGTGCTCCCGCCGTCCCCATGATGATTGGATTTGTTACAGAACCGATCAGTCTCTAGGCCCAGACCAATGATTTGTCTGGACCTGGTGATTGGGTCTGGCAAATGGCAGAGCCTCCTCTGCCTGTGTAATGTAAACACAGGCAGAGGAAGTGATGCAATCTTCCCTCCTGGAGTCCTTTTCGGTTCCAGCGCCGGGAGAGACAGCATCAACTGTGATTACACAACACTACACTGACACAGTACACATTAGGCACACAATTAACCCCTTGATCGTTCCCCTGATTGCCCCCCCAGTTAACCCCTTTCACTCCTGTCTGTCAGGGCTGTGCTCAGCTCTCCCTTTTCTGAGCAAGCTGCTCAGCTGAGGGTTCATTGCCAGTCTCAGCTTCCACTCTGTCTCACCTGATGACCATATCCTGCCTCCTTCAGCTAGCTCTGCTGCTATATAAACTGAATGGATCAGATCGCAGATGCCTTCGCCTTGGTCAACATCTCTGGAGAAATCTCTGCTGTGTGTTCCTGTGAAAGACTTTGCCTGTTTGACGTTCCCTTCTGGTTCCTGGATTCAAGACCCTGCTTGGCTGACTCTCCTCCTGGCTTCTGACCCTGCATTCCGTTTGTTTGATCTCGCTGATCTCTGGACTCCTGTTTCACTGGCTTGCTCTGACTATCCACTCTGGTTACTGAACCCTGGCTATGTTTTGACCATGATTTTTTTTTTTTAGGAAAGTCTCAAGGGATAGATTTTAACATTATACACCATCTCCCTAATAATTAGTATAAATCAGTTTGAAAGGAAAATTTGTGGGATTTTGAGGTGTCATATGATACAATGATAATTCAATCTTGTTATAAAAATATATATTTGTTTTATTTATACAAAAAACATATAGTGGACACGAGACAAATAATAAGTGATTTACAAACAATAATCATAGTACATTACATTACAAAATCATTTGGGTGTATGCTCTACATGTTTCGCCTTAAAGATTCGGCTTCTTCAGGAGCTTTTTTAACACCGATTTTGCATTTTGTTAGTAACTGAAAACAGAAAAAAACGTCAAGAAAATATATATACACTGTGCAAACTGTCCTACCTCCCCATATAGTCCATCATTTATCCTAGGGGAAGCAGGGCTAGTGTACACACCAAAACATAATTACTCATAAATCTATACATAACAATATTGGTGCTGAACACCATATCATCCTCAGCCCTCACCTCAATACCAGGGATTGGAAAAAACAGAGCCACGGACACTTCCGCTGGTCGGCAATTGACGGCGACAAAGTGGCTCGTTCCCACAAAACGCCGTCATACGACGGCGGCTGCGGGATCGAGTTTAGTGAGCGCGCCCGCGTGCTCACTGTGTCCAGGGGGGCCAGGGAGCGGGTGCGGCGGCTTCGATTGCCGCCGGCTACCCGCGATGGCCCCCCCGAGCGGAGGAACGGAGGTCCGTGTATGTAAACACGACCTCCGCTCTGTGTGAAGGGGGAAGGGCTGTGATCACAGCCTTCCTGTATACGAAGGCTGTGACCACTTCCCTTCCCCAGCTAGGGCAGTCCCCCTACAGTTAGAACACGGCCAGGGAACATAGTTAACCCTTAGAGCGCCCCCTGCAGGTTAACCCCTTCACTGCCAATGGCATTTACACAGTAATCAGTGCATTTTTATAGCACTGATCGCTGTATAAATGCCAATGGTCCCAAAAAAGTGTCAAAATAGTCCGACATGTCCGCTGAAATATCGCAGTACTGCTAAAAATCGCAGATCGCCGCCATTACTAGTAAAAAAAAAACAAACAAAAAAACACCAAAAATGAATTCTCATCATCCGTAAACGCGACCACTTTTGCGCAAACCAATCAATAAACGCCGATTGCGATTTTTTTAATCGCAAATATAAGGAAGAATATAAATCGGCCAAAAGCGGTGAAAAAAAATTAGTGGGAGGAGTAGTCTCACCGGTTGAGGAATAAGCCCCTGAAATGCTGAAAGATAATAATATCAATGCAACTCAAATATATGAGTCCAAATATATGAGCATTTCAGGGGCTTATTCCTCAAATGGTGAGACTACTCCTGTCTCCGTTGAACAACAACAGGAAGAATTCTGTTTGAGATTCTAGCTCAAATTAGAATTCTTATATCAGAGGTGAGATATATTGCTCTAAACAAGATAAAAAATATAAAACTGAATATAAAATATACAAAATAAATAACCTGAAGGTCTGTAATTTGGCAAGGATGACTAGTATAGTTAGCATGAATATATTAGGCAAAGCTATATATTGAGTATAGTTAATTATTCCCAATGAGTCTATCTATTCAAAAACATCTGAAGGTGGTTTAAACAGCTTTAACTGCTTCCCGACCGCGCGCCGTCTTTTCACGGCGGCAGTCGGGGAGCTGGGCGCGAATCGCCGTAAATAAACGGCGATTCGCATTTTGGCCACCAGGGGTCTACAAAAACTTATCTATCTGAGTAACCCTTATTAATTGATATGAGTTATATATCGAAACGGATTATATAAGTACGATTGATATGATCAGTAGGAACGGTTTAATGTCTGGAAGTCCAATAAATAAAACATATAAAATATAAGTCAAAATATAAAAAATAGAACAAATCTCGTTATATAGAGTGGAGACTATATTCTTAAGATTAAACTCGATCTTAGAGTTTGTCTTAAGAAGGACAACAACAAGTTGCCTCTGTCCTCATCAGAG
>BLSH010213157.1:201301-231299 GCA_018402905.1 Glandirana rugosa | reverse complement strand
AAGTGGGGAGGAGGTTATTGTTGAGTGGAGAAGCGGGGAGGGGGGTTATTGTTGAGGGTGGAGAAGCGAGGAGGGGGGGTTATTGTTGAGGGTGGAGAAGCAGGTAGGGTTTTATTGTTGAGGGTGGAGAATTGGGGGGGGGGGATATTATCGAGGGTGGAGAAGCGGGGAGGGGGGTTATTGTTGAGTGGAGAAGCGGGGAGGGGGATTATTGCTGAGGGTGGAGAAGCAGGGAGGGGGGTTATTGCTGAGGGTGGAGAAGCGAGGAGGGGGTTATTATCAAGGGTGGAGAAGCAGGGAGGGGGTTATTGTTCAGCCCACAGTTGTCAATCACTGCCCTGCAATACAACACCCAGCAGCCCTGCCATCCTCCCTCCTAGAAGTTCTGCAGCAGCAGCCAATCACTGCCCTACACTACAACACCCAGCAGCCTTACCCTCCCCCCTCCAAGAGATTTTGCAGCAGCATGCAATCACTGTCCTGCACTACAACACCCAGCAGCCCCCCTCCACAAAGTTCTGCAGCAGCAGGCAATCACTGTCCTGCACTACAACACCCAGCAGCCCCCCTCTACAAAGTTCTGCAGCAGCAGGCAATCACTGTCCTGTACTACAACACCAAGCAGCCCCCCCTCCAAGAAGTTCTGCAGCAGCAGGCAACCACTGCCCTGCACTGCAACACCCAGCAGCCCTTCGCTCCTCCCCACCTCCAAGACATTTTGCAGCAGCTGATACTCCCTGTGAAGTTATCAGAGGTGATGGGAGGGGGAGCCTGGCTCAGGACAGCACACAGTTTACTCACTGTGCAGAATGATGTCATCCGGCAGCAGTCCGCAGAGGAGGGATGGGAGGGGTGGAATGCAACAGGTTGCCTACTCAGTCCACTCAGACTGAGATAAGGGAGAGGGGCGGGCTAGTAGAAGAGACACTGTGGGGATGTCACTTCACTTAACCCATGCTGAGCTGGATAGAAAGGAGGAGAAAGGGAATGCACTTGATTTGATCAGAGTTTGGGGCCCTCCAACAGTGAATGGACCCTGGGCAGATGCCCCATTTGCCCTGCGGTAAAGATGGCCCTGGGCTCAGTGGGGTTTAAGGATCATCATCTGCTGAAAACTGGCCAGTGCCCTATGTAGGCCAAATGGCATCCTCTTGTACTGCCAGTGCCCCTCAGGAGTAGAAAATACTGTCTTCTCTTTAGCTCGATCTTTAAGTGGTATTTGCCAATACCCCTTCGTAAGGTCCAGGGTGGTGATATATCGAGCATGTCCTAGACGCTCAATTAGCTCATCTACCCTGGGCATTGGATAAGCATCAAATTTTGACACCTCATTTAGCTTTTGGAAATCGTTACAAAATCGGATGCTGTTCTCTGGCTTGGGAATAAGAATTTGTTTCGTAACAAATTGAAATTTGGCCGAATTTTGCATCTTTCGGACATTTGGATGCATCTAAATGTCTGAAGAAAAAAATAATGAATTTCAACTAATACAAAAGAAATTATAGCGAAAATAACGAATTAATTTGACATGATTCATTCATTCATTAAGGGTCTAATGAAACAAAAGGTCAACTCGGAGTAAATCTTTTTGTGCTGGAGGTTGAATTACTGGCAAAGTGCATTCCTAATAATTGAGTGAGAAGGGTGTTGTATTGTATTTGAGCAGAGGAGAAGAGATATTGTCATTATGTGTGTTAATGGATTCAATAATCAAACGACTTTGCAAACTACGAATCCTTATCACAAATATATATACATACATAAATATCGAATCAATATACATACAAGACAAATCGATTCAGTATTACGAATATCGACACACTACAGAGATAACGAATTAACATAACATAACGTATATAACAGAACGAAAATATGTATTTTACGAATGCAAACAAAACTAAACAAAATATTCCATTGTGCACAAGTCTACTACCGCTCACTATGGGATTCTTATATTACATCAAGATCCAACATGCTCCTTATTTCCCCTGAGATTACTTGGCATCGAGCTTCTGGGATGCAATAGGGTTTTATGCTAACTTTCACCCCTGGCTCGGCCACAATATAATGCTTCATTATTAAAGTTACCCCTTGGTCTCTTGTTTTTGACTTACTGACAGTGCCTCATCAATCTCAGCAAACCCCAGGCACTGTAGAAGGACCTGCGGTAGTCATGGCCGAAGGCACTTGAACCGTTCTCTGTTTTTCCAGGGCTTCAATAAATTGACATGGTAAATTTGGTAGGGCTGCCTTTTGCCAGGCTGATGTACTCTATAGTCAACTTCTCCCACTCGTTCTTCAACGTCATATGGCCCTTGCCATTTCGCCAGAAATTTACTCTCCACCGTAGGTACCAACACAAGAACTCTCTCACCAGGGTTAAAGGTTCGGATCTTGGCCGAAACGGTTATAGACTCTATCCTGAGCTCGCTGAGCCTGTTGCAAATGTGATTTAACAATGGGCATGACTTTTCCAATCCCGTCTTGCATTTGAGCATTATGCTCCACTATTCTTTTGAGTGCTGTTGCCTCTTGTTTCCAGGCTTCTTTTGCTATATCTGATAGGCCCCTTGGATGTCGGCCATACAGCAACTCAAAAGGGGGAAAGCCGGAGGAGGCTTGCAGTACCTCCCGCACAGCAAACATGAGGTAGGGCAAGAGGCAGTCCCAGTCCCTACCATCTGCCGCTACCACTCGCTTTAACATTCCTTTCAAGGTTTTGTTGAACCTTTCCATTAGTCCATCCATTTTGGGTGGTACACAGAAGTGCGTAAGTGATTTTTTTATAAACAATTTACACAATTTTTTAGTAACCTTTGACATGAAGGGTGTGCCCTGGTCAGTTAACAGCTCCAGAGGAATACCCTCACATGAAAATATAAGAGAAAGCTCTTTAGCAATACTCTTGGCTGAGGGGTTCCTTAACGGGATTGCCTCTGGGTACTGAATAGCATAGTCCAAGACAACCAGGATATACTGGTGCCCCCTAGCGAACTTAACCTATGATAATAGGTAATACCTATGATATCCATGGCAATCCTGTCAAAGGGCACCTCAATTATGGGTAAGGGTACCAGTGGACTGGTGAAAAGTGAGACCAGAGCAGTGAGCTGACAAACTGGGCATGACTCAGCTGTCCCCCAAGAATATGAGAATGTGTCCTGTCTAGTACCAGGTGTCTATGAGGTGGTGACACTAGCAACTGTTTCTCTCTCTTCCCGTATCTCATCCACTCTGTAGAACAGGTCATTTTCCATAGAAAAATGTGGGAATATAGCCTCCTCCCCTGGCTCTTGAGGTACCCCATTTACCACTTTTACCTGTTCCCTTCACCTGGCTAAAGTGGGGTCCCTAAGCTGGGCCGTGCCAAACTGTTACTGGGTTGTGGGTAGGTCCGGCAAGTCTTTCTCCAGAGGGTGGTTCTCTGTGGCACCTGCAGGGACCTCCAGGGGAAAATTTGTAGACTTTCTCCTCGTTCTGCTTCTTCAGTGGTTCCACGCAGCAGAAATGAGATCCAGCTGGGGGCCTTGCTCCCTTGACATTTACACATAAATCTCAGAAAAAAGGATATTGTTATACATTAGATTTAAGACCACTCCCACTTCATGGTTCCTCGTGCCACAGGGAGATTTGATAGACACAATGGCTGTGGGGTAGCTTTTAGTATCCCCATGAATACAAACAACCCCCATTAGCTGTCATTGCTGCAACTTGTGGGGGTTCACGAGACTGGCGCGCACTAGAGTGACTAGACTCAGTATCCTCAATTGCATTTACCTCCTTTTTTCCCATTTTAGGGCAGGAGCGCTTTTTCCCACTTTGGTGGGCTTCTGTCTGTTGGAGAAGGATTATTTGGGTACTACACCCCGAAGAAAGTCCTCAGTACACATGTACCGTTCCACAAGGGCCATCAACTCTTTGGCTTCTTTAAGATCCGCTCTCCTGGCAAACCGCAGTATAGGGGTAGGGAGTTGTATAATATTTACATCCAGTAACACCCATGTATGACAGATATTTCCTCATAGAGTTCTAATGGGTGAGGCAAGGTAAAGGTCTTCATGCAGTGTCCTAAGTACAAAGAGGGTGGGCAGTTGCCTGCTCACAAGACTGAACGATCTCAAGCTCAAGGGGTGATGTAGAGATCCTGCCGCAGGTTCCTGTAGATACTGTGTTCAGGGATGATGCTTGACCGCACTCTCTTTAAGGCTGCAGCTAAACTGGATCTGCTAGGCAGGTGCCGATGATGATCATCCGACTGACACTAGGCCGACCGGACACTGCCAAAACAACAGGTGTGTCCGCACCCGCTCACTGAACGTGCTCTCCCTCTTCTTGCTGCCTAGGTTGCAGCTCTGACTTCCCCTGACCGACCGTCCGGATCGCTGCTGCCAGGTAAAGGCCGTGGTCCCAAGAGACCAACTCCTCTCCAGTACCACCTATGTATCCCCTCTCCCAGTGTTCTGTTTTCTTCCTCCAGGCAACTCGAGCTTGTATTCTGCAATGGTCTGGTTCCAACAGAAACTTCCCTTTCGAAACGACATGTCCCAAGATCCCTTGCTCCTCTGTTACTCGCTTGCTCTGCATTCAGGATGTGACAAAGCAGAGTCCTGGCTGAGCACTAGGGGAAACAGCCTCATTGAGGCAGGTGTTGTAGAATGTCAAAAGAGGGCGAAAGAATATGAGCATGCAGCTGCCCCTCCCTCTTAGGTATTAACAAAATTTAAATAGTTTTTTTGATTCACCTCAGGCGATTAAAATTTAGGGTAGCTGACCCATTAAAAACACAGGGATAATGCTTGACCGTTTATGAGCTTGTACGGGTAATCTCACAGACGGCCAGGGGGGCAGCAGCAAGCAGTACAGGCCTCCTTCAGCAGCTAGCAAGCCAACAGAAACCTAGTGTTTAACCACTTCAGCCCCGGAAGGATTTCACACTTTAGGACCAGAGCACTTTTTGCGATTCGGCACTGCGTCGCTTTAACTGACAATTGCGTGGTCATGCGACGTTGCACCCAAACTAAATTTGCGTCCTTTTTTCCCACAAGTAGAGCTTTCTTTTGGTAGTATTTGATCCCCTCTGCGTCATTTCTGAACGCCGCTATAAACAAAAAAAGAGCAACAATTTTGGGAAAAAAAACAAATTTTTCTTACTTTTTGCTAAAATACAAAAAAAATATAAAAAAAAAATGTTTTAATCAGTTTTGGCTGATTTATAGTCTTCCTCATATTTTTGGTAAAAAAAAATCGCAATCGGCGTTTATTGATTGGTTTGCGCGAAAGTTGCTGTGTTTACGAATGATGAGAATTCATTTCTGGGGTTTTTATTTTTTTTATTTTTTACTAGTAATGGCGGTGATCTGCGATTTTTAGCGGTACTGCGATATTGCGGTGGACATGTCGGACCATTTTGACACTTTTTTGGGACCATTGGCATTTATACAGCAATCAGTGCTATAAAAATGCACTGATTACTGTGTAAATGTCATTGGCAGTGAAGGGGTTAGCCTGCAGGGGGCGCTCTAAGGGTTAACTGTGTTCCCTCGGCATGTTCTAACTGTATGGGGGCTGGGCTGGCAGGGGGAAGGGAGTGATCTCAGCTTCCATATACAGGAAGCCTGTGATCACATCCATTCCCCCTCTATGAGAACGGAGATCCGTGTGTACATACACGGACCTCCATTCTTTCACTGCGGGTGGGCCATCGCGGGTAGCCGGCGGAGATAGAGTCCGCCCTACCTGCCCCCCCCCCCGGAACACAGTGAGCGCACGCTCACAATACTAGTTATTGTGGCCTCCGTCAGGTGACGGCGGTTTGCGATAACGAGCCACTTTGCCAACGTCAAGCTGCGGCGGGCGGTCGGCAAGTGGTTAAATAAGGCGCTAGTTCATGGAGTCATCCCATAAAGGTAATATGAAGAATTAATTAACACAATGGTATAAAAAAAATAAAAATTTTATTCATAGAAATCTAAAAACAAGTACATAAAAGATTTTTAACTTCCACCATGGTAATACAGACAACATTACCACAATACAGTACAGAATTTTATTCTGGAAACATTGAAAAAACTGTCTAGATGCCTGTGAGTTCTACATGTTTCGCCTATAGCTTCATCAGGAACTGTGAGGCACACAGTATTTCTAAAAAGTTTCCTGTAAAATCCCCATCCCAATTGTGTGCAAATCCCACACAAATGGAGAGTCAGGCAGAGGGCACAGAAGACTGCAGGGTGAATCGACAAAACAATGTGGTATGAAGTCTCTCTCAATTTCCCCTACATTAATTAATGGACATCTGGAGATCCAGGTAAAGTCAGTCATTCAAGCTCCAACAAAATTGTGAGATGATGGTCAGTCAATGAAATGATTAGAACCCACAAAGAAAAGTGGGGTAACGCTGGGCTCCACTGGATCCTCCCTGAGGGGGAAATTGGTGGAACTTCTTTCCCTGACATTTGCCGTGGCAGATATCTCTTTCCTATGAAAGAGTTGATGACAAAACAGAGGATGATAGGAGGAGACCAGTGGCAAGATCATTTCATAACTGATTAGGAGTGTTTACAATGTATGCAAGTGTATTGGGAGAGAAACACCTGGAATTCTGTGGTGGCTTCTTCCAATATGTAAAGCACATATTAGAAGCTTATAAAAATGTTGGAGGACTCGGGTGTTATTTTTACGACAATTTAGGGAAAAACAGTCAATTTACCCAAATTTGAAATGGGGCAATAAAATATGTCTGTGGCTAAATCTAATCTCAGTTCAAAGATCGGCCTTGGTAAAACCTCAAATGTCTGCAACTATCTCCTCTTATAAAAGAGGTTATTGTTATGCATACAATAAGAGTTAATGCAAATGGGCCGGATCATGCAGATATAAACACGAATGTGCGTATTAGAAAAAGACAGACAGCTTCAAACCTCCTGGCTCCTGTAGGTAATTGCACAGTCCCAGAGGGTGCAGGCTCAATATGCTTGAAACATAGTGGTAAGAAAAATACTCCGGACGGCCGCACTCCTTTGAATATTTATTGAATCAAGCCCATATGGTACAGACAGGGAATAGAATGCTAACGCGTTTCACGCCCTCCTAAAGGCGCTTACTCATAGCTGATACAACATGGGAAAAAGTGCACATATATATACAGGTACATAGACAATCGCTTCCTGTGCTCAGCCAATGACCGACATTCGGTCAGCTGCTGCATGATCATCCACATAATTGAGTTCCTCGATCCCATAGCTTCAGCCAGATAGGTGTGGTACGGCAAAGTCCAACAGAGGATCAGAAAGTAATGAATGTGCGTATTGTTTAGGATCAAATCCATTTCTTAACCACCTCAATACAGGGCACTTTCACTCCCTTCCTTCCCAGACCAATTTTCAGCTTTCAGTGCTCTCGCACTTTCAATGACAATTACTCAGTCATGCTACACTGTACCCAAATGAAATTTTTATCATTTTGTTCAAATAGAGCTTTCTTTTGGTGGTATTTAAGCACCACTGTGTTTTTTGTGATATAAGTGAAAAAAGAGCAAAAATTTTGAAAAAAAACAATATTTTCTACTTTCTGTTTTAAAAGAAATCCAATAAAAATCGAATTTCGTCATACATTTAGGCCAGAATGTATTCTGCTACATGTCTTTGGTAAAAAAAAATTCTGATAAGTGTATGATAATAGGTTGTGTGAAAGTTATAGAGTCTACAAGCTATGCTACATATCAGTGAAAATTGATCAGTGCTGATGTACTGAGGGCCTATCTCATTTCTTAAGGTCCTAAAATGTCAGGACAGTACAGATACCCCCCAAGGTATTTAGTAAGAGGCATAGTGAGTTTTTTGAAGTTACAATTTTTTGCCCAAAATAGTTTGGAAAATGAAGATTTTTTTTTTCCCACAAAATTGTCATATCAACAAGATATTTCTCACATATAGCATAGATAAACTTGCAATTACACCCCAAAATATATTCAGCTACTCCAAGGTTTGTTCTACGAGGCATAATGAGTCTTTTGAACACGTCATTTTGTTCACACGTTTTTGGAAAATGTGGCAAGAAAGTGAAAATGTATTTTGTTTTACACAAAGTTGTCAATTTATAAGATTTTTCTAACACATAGCATGTGCATAGCAAAAATGACCCCCCAAAGGTAGCACATTAGTTAAGCTAAATCCATTAGATAGATTGTTACATATTATTAGGGTAAAATTATTCAAAAAAATAAATTAAGCCCTTAAAGCGGAGTTCCGCCTGGTGAAAAAAAGTCAGCAACTACAAATACTGTAGCTGCTGACTGTAAAAAAGTTAAAATTTAGCAACTACAAATACTGTAACTGCTGCTGTTCAGGGAGCCCGCAATGTCAGCACCTGAAGTCGACCCATCCCGCGGCTCCGGTTGCAGGCGCCTGCATCTTTACTAAGGTTCGATTCACATGTATGCATTTTGCTTTTCAGCGTTCTTGCAGTGCTTTTTGCTGTGCTTTCCGCTTTTTTTACCGCAATTTTGCCACGATTTGCGTTTTTTTTTTGTAATTTTTTTTGGGGAAATTTTGTTGCTAGGCAGATTTAAAATGCAAAACACTAATTGCAGCAAAATTCCGGTTAAAAACACAATAAAAACGCAGCACTTGCGGTTTTCTTGCATGCCCATTGAAGTCTATTACATGCAAAACGCTGCTTTTTACATGAAAAAAAGTCCCCGACCCTTTCCAAAAATGCAGAGGCGCAAAAAAGCATTGATGTGAACATGTTCCATAGGAACCCATGTTAAAAAAATTCCCTGCATTACTGCAAACTGCAAAATGCATCAAAAAACGCACTAGCGTGAATCAAGCCTAAGGGAAACAGGAGGTGGAGGTCTTGGGCTAAAATTATTGCACTTGCTCTAATGATTGCGGAAATACCTTACTCACATGTGGGGCTTGAACACTGTTTACATATGTGGGCGTGACTTGCATATGCGTTCGTTTAAGTGCGCGAGCTCAGAGAGACGGGGAGCTTTAAACTTTTTTTCTTATTATTTATTTTACTTTATATTTTTTATTTTTACATTGTCCCTTTAAAAAAAAAAAATGTGATCACTTTTATTGCTATTACAAGGAATGTAAACATCCCTTGTAATAGAAATAAGCAGGACAGGGCCTCTTTAATGTGAGATCTGGGGTCAAAAAGACCTCAGATCTAACATTTACACTTAAAAGCAATAAAAAAAAGAAAAAAAAAGTATTTGACGTCACTCCGGTCCTCCAAGGGCATAGCGTAGAGTGGGGGCCATCTTGCCCTCACTTGACTTCCTACCCATCCATCATGGGGGATCGGCTCCGGTAAGCGGAGTAATCTCGCTGCGAATCCGCACTTTTATGTGAAAGTGGACTGCTTGCCGTTTAAAAACACTGTAGCCATAACCCTGGTATTTAAAGGCAAAATAGCGACCTATATCCACGATGGGCGGTCCGGATTGCAGGTCCATTTAGCTAGCCTCCTATTGAGAGTTTCAGGATATCACCGTTAGGGAAAATACCTAAAAAAAAAGAACCAGATGCATATCGCCTTATACACTACCTACCATTCCCCAAAGGTTCATCATTAAATGATGAAATTAATGAGGAATGGTCATTGGTGTCTTATTGTACTTTTGAAGTGGCGGTTTTTAAAATAAAACAAATTGTTACTGGAGCAATGCTAGCAAAGGCTGACATAAAAGCTGCTCTCAGGTTATTACCTAGATATGTATTTTGAAGGCCGATATCTTTACGATATGACCCTGCCTATGGGCTGCTCGGTATTGTTTGCCTATTTTGAAATATTTGCAACTTATATTCAGTGGGTAGTCCCCTTTAAATCTGGGTTTGAAGGCACGGCACATTACTTAGATGAATTTTTATTCATGGGCCCAGCTAATTCTACAATTTATTTGGGGATGTTGTAATTGTTCGAACTTATAACAAAACATTTTGGCATACCGTTGGCTGCAGAGAAAACAGTTTTACCAACCAAATCAATGGAATTTTTGAGTATCAATATAGACACGGTGAAGAGTGAATGTCAGCTGCCCCTATCAAAAATGGAAAAAAATGAAATCCCTTACAAGTATGTTATTGTGATGCAAAAAGGTAATATTAAAAGAGCTCCAGTCATTATTGGGTCTATTGGCGTTTTCAGCGAGAGTTATGCCAGCAGGTAGGGTTTTTTCACGCAGGCTATACCTGGCGATTTCTGGTTTTAATTCTCCATATTCTCACATAAGGTTGCAGCAGATCTCATAGATGACCTGGAAGTGTGGTTTAAATTTTTTGATAATTACAATGACAGGTCATTTTTTTCAGGACGGGTTTGTTGTTGCCAAAAATTGTAATCTATTTACAGATGCGGAGGGTTCGTGTGGATTTGCTGCAATATGGAAATCTCACTGGTGCTGTGGAGTATGGCTGACTAGATGGATAGAAATGAAGGCTATAAAAAATATAATATTAGAATTATTCCCGGTGGTAGTAGCATTGGAGGTTAGGGGAGGACATTTTGCCAACAAACAAATACTTTTGCAATCCAATAATAAAGTGCTGGATGCTGTGAATTGTCTATCTTCCAGATCTGTTTTTGTAATAAAGCTTATTAGACATTTAGTGTTATTGTGTTTGCGGCTTAATCTTTGGGTCAGAGCCAAGGTTATGTACCCAGAAAGGAGAATCAAATTGCAGACTCTTTATCTCAGTGGTTCTCAACTCCGGTCCTCGGGACCCACTAAAAGGCCAGATATTAAGTATTACCTTGGAGAGATGCAGATTAGAACACTGCAATCACTGAGCAGCAAATGATATCACCTGTGATGTATTTCAGTTATCCTGCAAACCTGGCCTGTTGGGGGGTCCCGAGGACCGGAGTTGAGAACCACTGCTTTATCTCGATTACAGATTTTGCCAACCTTTACCCGAAGTGGACCAGGAAGGTGTGAAATGCCCAGATCATCTATGGGACTTGATTTGAGAATGTTAATGGAAAATATTCATAAAACAATTTGGTTTTCAATTTAATTCTCCTCCTGAGTCTTCAGTTTTGTCTTTCCTATGTTATCTGATGCAGTTGGGTTTCTCTCACAGTCACATAGTAAAGACATTAGCAGGTATTTCATTTTTCTTGAAGATGCAAAACTTGCAGCCTTGAAACAAATATTTTCAGTGCAGCAAGGCGGAGGTTCTCAACTCCTGTCCTCGGGACCCACTAACAGGCCAGGTTTTCAGAATAACTGAAATACATCACAGGTGATATCATTTGCTGCTCAGTGATTGCAGTATTCTAGTCTGCATCTCCCCAAGGTAATACTTAAAATCTGGCCTGTTGGTGGGTCCTGAGGACTGGAGTTGAGAACCACTGCCCTAAGGGGTTATAAGAAACGTCATTATGTCCCAGATAATAGAAGACCTATTTCTATAGAGATATTAAAAAAGTTATGTTTAACATCGGAGTTAGTTTGTTTCTCTTGTTTTGAAACTGCTTTGTTTTTTTTGTTTTTTTTTATTTCAAAATTTTATTGAGAATATGAACAAGTCAGAGAGTACACGTATGGGTAAATTTGCATTTTTAAGAGACAGACGAGGGGGGAGGGAGGATGGATGGGGGGGGAAGGGGGGGGGGATTAAGGTGATGCATGGTATGGAAAATGCAATACTTGAATGTGAACTGAGGAAGGGGTCAGGTAAAGGAAAAAGGGGGAGGGTGACGAAGACATTTCAGAGGTTAATCTGCAAGCCAGGCATAGTGGGTGTATATGAAATCTCCTAGAGAATGAGGGTTATTACAAAGGATATACCTGGATAGATAAGGGAGACCTCTCTCCCCCCCGCGGCCCCCCCCTCCCCCCCGGAGGGAGGAAGGAAGGAGGCCCCGGGCGGGCAAAGTCTGCTTCCAGGGGTGGATAGATGGGAGATTTGACCTCAAGATGAGAGTTGGGTTTGGGCATATGCTAGGCTTATTGGATTGCAGAAATCCTCTGAAAACAGAAGGAGAGGTGCGCTAAGTCATCTCAGACATTTTAAAACAACGGTTAAACTGAGTAAACTCAAATGAATATAAATTTGTCCTTGACTCTTTAACTCTAGATCTGCACAGATATGTTGTGGACCTAGCTGGCTGAGTCATCACCAGAGTCTTTTGGGTAAGGCTGCCGATTTCTCAGGTATTGGTCATAAAGGCGTGGGGGGGTGAGTCCTTCTTGAGCTTGTTTGGAAAAGGTGGTCGTAATATACAGGTTCCATCTTCTGTGAATTCGCATTTGTGATCCCTGTTTGTTGGTCCAGAAATCGAGTAGTTCCCTGTATAGGAGTGTGTTGAGATGTCTCTGCACCTCAGAGATGTCAGGAGGGTGCGTTTGTGTCCAATGTGACATTATCGCTTTGCGGGCTGCTAGCAAGCAAATATGTATCCATATGTCCGTTGGGGTTCCAGGAGGGGTGAGTCCCTGATGGGGGTTGTGATAGTGACCAAAGAGCATTAGAGTCGGATGGTGGTCGACAGGTTGGTTAGTGACTTTGGTAATCAGTGCCTGTACTTGTGTCCAGAAGATTGATACTTTATGACATTGCCAGAATCTGTGCGTGAGCGACGGATTAGAGAGGTTGCACCAAGGGCAGATTCTGGATCCGGGTGAAGACGGTGGGATATAATAGGGGATGTATGCCCTGTGTAAGATCTTGAGCTGTGTCTCTCTCCAGGTTTCGTTGGTTGTCAATTTCAGGATTCTATTGTGTCCTTTTAAGATTAAGTCCTGAGGTAAGTCCAATCCAAGTTCCTTGGACCAAGCCTTTATAGAGGTGGTTTCCAGTGATTTGGAATAGTAAGGGAGTAGGCTTCTGTATATGTGGGATACAGTGAAGCTGTTTTTGAGTATCATGGTATCCAAGGCAGAGGATTGAAATCTTATTCGAGGGTTTGGGCAAAGTTTGCGTACGAAGGTAGTGAGTTGGTGGATGTAAAAATTGTGATGAGTCGGCAAGTTGTACCGCTCTAATGTGGACTGGACCGGTAATGGCAATCCGGTTGTTGGGTCAAATAAGTCAATCAGATTCCTGAGGTTTCGGTTATCCCATATGCGGAATGCTTCGTGGTGGGTGGAGGGGGTGAACATCGGGTTTCCCCTAATTGGCAGGAATTCCGAGATGTTAGCAGGGAGACGTTGTACCCTCCTCGTGTTTCTCCATGCCACAAGGGTATCTTTTACCAAGAGATTGTGTTTGAGGTGAGGCGGGAGAATATTTGGGTTGCAGTGAAGAATAGATCCGAGCTGGTAGGGGTGAACCATTGCTGATTCAATGTTGTAGTTTGTGAATTTTGACTCTCTAGTCAGCCAGTCTATACCACTGCGTAAGACACATGACAGGTTGTATAGTCTAACATGTGGAAGCCCCAAGCCCACCTCGCTCCTCGGGAGACGCAGCTTTGATAAAGCAATTCTAGGTTTTTTGCCATGCCAGAGAAAGGCTGAGAGGCCCCGATCTAGCTTTTGGAGGTCTGAATGTTTAATTAGGATAGGAATAGTTTGCATAGGGTAAAGTAATTTAGCAAAGCTGATCATTTTGAATAGGCAGCATCTCCCCGTGAGCGTGAGAGGCAGGTTCATCCAGGATTCTAGTTGGGCTAATATTTTCGATATTATTGGGGGAAAATTCAGAGAGTAGATTGAGGAAGAGTCTCTGCCGATGTTAACGCCTAGATAGGTGATGTGCTGCTGAGCTATAGGAAGTGGAGAGGTTGTAACCCACTTAGCCTTGTTATTAGGTTGGAGGGGTAGTATTTCGCTTTTGGTGAAGTTTATTTTCAAACCTGCACATTTTCGGAATAGACTAAAGGTGTTCATTATAACTGGGAGGTCTTTATGTGGGTCTGAGGTAAAAATCAAAATGTCGTCCGCAAACAGTGCGACTCGAATCTCCTCGTTTCCCATGTTGATACCATGTAGGGGGCTTTTGGATATAAGGTAGCGAGAGAGGGGTTCCAGTGCAATATTGCATAAGAGTGGGGACAAGGGGCATCCTTGCCTGGTCCCCTTGTGGAGGGAGAAAGGATTGGATATAATCCCCGCTGCCACCACCTGTGCCTGGGGGGCCGCATAAAGGCTTCTGACAAAGTGCATAAAAGGGCCTGAGAATCCGAGCTTGTCCAGAGCCTGGAATAACCAGGGGAAACTCACATTGTCAAAAGCCTTCTCGGCATCGAGGGTGATTATGGCTAAATTTCGGGTTGGGTGCAACTTCGCGTAGTCCAGTACTGCTAGAACTTTTCTTATATTGGAGGTGGCCGTTCTACCTTGGGTGAATCCTGCTTGTGCAGGGTGGATCAGTGAGGGCATGATTTTTGCTAAGCGGGACGCTATTATTTTTGAAAGTAATTTTGAATCTACATTTAGTAATGAGATGGGGCGATAAGATCCAGGGTCCTGGGGGTCTTTACCTTTTTTTTCGATTAATTTTATATAGGCCTGGTGCCCGGTTGGTAGATAGGGGCCTCCTTGCCAAATACCATTGAAAACCCGAGCTAGCTCCTGGGAGAGATAGGGCATAGTGAGTTTGTAGAATTCAGCTGTTAAGCCGTCGGGGCCCGGAGATTTGTGGTTGGAGAGGTTTTTAATGGCCTGTTCAATTTCTACCCCACTAATAGGCGTATTTAGGGCTTCTAGTTGAGCAGGCTCTATATGTGGAAGTGTCGGGTTATTTAAGAATGTGTCTGCTGTTCCTGGTTCTAGATTGTCCGTGGCATATAAAGAGGAGTAGTATTGAAGGAGAATTTCATTTATTTTCTCCGGTCTGGAGGTTAGTTTCCCCGAAGAATCCTTCAGGTGTGTAATATGAGTGGGCTTATATTGGCCTTTGCTTAACCTAGCAAGTAGTTTTCCCGCCTTGTTCCCCTGTTTATGTAGTGTAAGATCCCAATGTGCGGTTTGTATTCGGTCTAGGTGGTCTGCCATTTTTCTCTGTTTTCTAGGGTATTATGTTGTTGAAGGGCCCTCTGGGTTGCTCTCAACTGCTCGCTTGTTTCTGTATACCGTTTGGAGGCGTTTTTCTTGTAATGGGCCGCGTAAGCAATAATTTTGCCGCGTAGGACGGCTTTCCCCGCATCCCAGTAGAGGTTTGGGTTGGGGCAGTGGGGTCTGTTATTGTTGGAGTAGTCTTCCCATGTCGTGCGCAGTACCTCTTGTAGGTGTGTGTCCCCTGCTAAATATGAGGGGAATCTCCATATCCTTGGAGAAGTAGGGGCTGTAAGATCTGATAGAGTGACTGAGACTGGGCTATGATCCGAGATAGCTATGTCGTGGATGTGGGACTCTCTGACATAGTGTAATGCTGAGTGTGAGGCGAATATATAGTCGATTCTTGAGAACGACCCATGGGGTGGGGAGTAAAATGAGTATTCCCTTTCCGTGGGATGGGATAATCGCCATACATCGGTTAGATTTGTGTCGGATGTGAATCGTTCCAACAGGGAGGGGGTGTTAGGAAGATTGGCGTGTAGTTGGGGCACCTTGTAGGAGGACCTGTCTTCTGCAGGGTTGCTCACCGTGTTGAAGTCGCCTCCAACTAGGTGGGGCAAGTGAGGCTTATGCAGTAACCATCTCGTGGTCTCCTGGAAGAATGGCAGGGTTGGTGAGTTTGGGGCGTATATGTTTGAGATCAAAATATCTTTTGACCGAAAACTGAGATGTAACGTCACTATCCGGCCTAGGGAGTCACATTTCTCCTCTATGATGGATGGCTGTAATTTTTTATGTATGAGAATTATGACTCCAGCCTTCCTGCCTACCGCAGGAGAGCCATGTACACTCCCTACCCATAATTTTCGTAGACGATGAAAGTCCTCCACTCCGAGGTTGGTCTCTTGCAGGAGAGCCACGTCAGTGCGGAGGTTTTTGAGGTGCCTGAGAACTTTGGTGCGTTTAGAGGGGGATCGTAGTCCCTTTACATTCCAGGATACTATCCGTATGAATGTAAATGGCTGGAAGGTGTTCTGTTGTGGTGTTTGTATAGTGTTTGCGTGATAGTCAAGAAGGACTCACGGTTCAGCAGTGGTGATGGTTTAAACTCTCTAGGGTGAACGTCGGCAGACTCTGTCCTTGTAAGGTTGGAGCAAGAGATTGAGTATCGACTGTAAGAAACAGAAGGGAACATTAGTACATAGAACAATAACACATTCTTTCTGCACTTCGCTTTTTTCCTCATGAGTAATAAAACTAATGCGCGGCTGGTCCGCTCAACAGGCAGTGGTACAAGTAAACTAATGGGGGGAAGATCTCAGCAATGAGAACAAAAGCTTTTATCGGTGTGTTAGTGTCTACCGGATTGTGAGGTTCTGAAGAAACTGGCAATTGGGCAGAGGGGAAGAGGCGATAAGCCTTGTAAACCGTTTGATGTGAGTATGATTGGATTGCATTAAGCGTGGATCAGATGGGTATCCCCGTTGTTGTTGGGGCGTAGGCGTTTTGCTGGGTCTTTTCTGGGGCTCCTTTGTTCCCTGGAGCTCTGCGAGGCCAGGTCTTGGGTTGTAGCGGGGTTGGTGCGGGTGGATGATAATGATCTGAGGAAAGACTCTGCTTCTCTGGGGGTTTGGAAGGAAAGCTGTTTGCCATCATTTGTTTGGATTCGTAATGTCGCTGGGAATGCCAGAGAGAAGCGTATTTTTTGTTTATAGAGATCTGAGCAAACCGCCTGAAAGGCTTTACGCTTTTTGGAGACCTCGGCAGAGTAGTCCGCAAATAAGAGTAAGCTAGCTCCTTCTATTTTCAGGTTTCGATTTTTCCGGAAGGCTTGTAGAATTTCTAGTTTGTCCGCATAGTTCAAATACTTTACTATGACTGCCCTGGGAGATTTGCGGTTAGGATCTGGAGGGCCAATTCTGTGTGCACGTTCGACGGTGCAAGGTGCATGCAGTCCAAGCGCCTCAGGGATGCGTGCGGAGCAAATATAGGCGAGAGCATTGTTGGGACAGTCCTCTGGTAGGCCTATTATCCTTAGATTGCTCCTTCTGGACCTATTTTCTAAATCTTCTAGCTTTTCTTGTATGGCTGAGAATGCTTTATCATGGGTTTCCATTGTGCCTGATATCTGGTATAGTTCATCATCAATGTCTGATACCCTGGCCTCTACTGCAGAGAGTCTGCGGGCCTGCTCGCCTAGCTCCCTCCTCAGCTGAGCCATCCCCGCCTGTACTGCAGTGTCTACTGCCTTAGATATATTAGGTAGGAGGAGTGCAGCTACAGCCTGGGCTATTTTAGCATACTCATCTGACGGCTCTGTGTCTCTGGGCTCCGGGGCCTGTGTGTCCATGCATGTAGCCGCCTGGTCCGCGCTCGCGGCCATCTTGGTACACCCTTGAGTCGGGCCTCCTGTCTCAGCGCGGCCCGGAGCGGCCGGCTCCGATCGCTGGGAGGTTAGGAAGCGGTCCATTATGTGCCTGGTGGCTTCCCCTCGCTGGGCCGGTGTTTGTGTGGCGCCGAGTCCCGGTGTAAATAGCCGATTTTGTGCCTTTGTGAGCGGAGCTGTGCGCGCTCACACTTCCCTCATGAGGCGCCGGAACCGGAAGTAAAACTGCTTTGTTTAATGTTGCATTTGTATTTGCCTTTTTTGGTGCACTACGTATATCTGAGTTAATCCCGCAGAACAAAAGTATGAGGTCAGATATAATGTTTCAACAAGTATTGTTGTCGGATGGAGAGGTAAATTATTTATTGAAAAATCTAAGATGGATCTAGAGGGTAAAGGTAAGTGGATTACCCTTTATGCATGTGGTGATCTGATCATTTGCCCTGTACTTAAGGGTCCTTTCACACATGCAGAGTCCATTTTGATGGGCTCCGCTGCTCAGCAGGGATCCATCCGTTGATCCCCGCTGAGCCGGCGGATGACAGGACCGTCTGTCAGAGCTCCGCTCTCCTCTATGAGGGATCAGATGAAAACAAACCGTCTGTCCGTTTTCATCTGATCTGATCCGCCAGACGGATGGAAAATAGGGTTTCCATCCGTCTGTGTTTAGCGGATCGGAGCGGAGCAGATATCAGTGGACATCCGTCACCCCATAGAGGAGAATGGAGCGTCCATTCAGGTCCACCTGAAAAACTGACAGTCCATACATGTGAAAGGACCCTAATGGGTATCTCCACTTTAGCGGGGAAAAAAATAGCATATAAAGAAAAATAATGCAGCTTATACAATTGCGACACAAGTCATATTGTAATTAAATATTACTAAAAATGACCTTTCCTTTTCAATCTGCAGCCACTGTAATTTTCTGAGAATGCATTGCAATATGGCTACCTGGAGTTGTTCTGTACACAGACTGTGTACTGACCACTCCCCAGAAAGATCATTTCCAGCTTGTGTGATTGGCTCACCAATTTTCCCAGAAGTCTGCCTAAGATAAAAGTCAGATTTCAGGCATCCCCTGCAACAAAAATGTCATTTTTGGTTAGATACTTCCAATAGGAACACGTCTAAAGGGATGCAGGCCCAGCAGCTTTCCTCGTTAGTGCCCCGTAGGTGCACAGCTGGTTGATAATTATGAAACCACTCCCATTAGACCAACTCAGCACAGAGGAACAAACAGGGATTTCTTCAGAATAATAAAAGGTAGGAATTTGCAACAAAGTTTGTTATAATCCTTGTAATGTACATAGATCACCCAGAGGGGAATGTTTTTTTCTCAACAAAAGTGGAGTTACCCTTTAAAGTTCAAAAATACTTATCCATTAGGCCAAATAATCAAGGCCTTTACTTAACCACTTAAAGACCGCCAACCACATATATACTGTGGCAGAGCAGTTTTAATGCATGAAACAACGTACCTGTATGTCATTTCATGCAATAGATACTGTGGTCATGCGCACACGCCCGCTACACAGAGGGGGAGCCAATCTGTGGGTCCAGCGGACCTGATGTCCACTGGCTACCCACAATCACTTCACAGAGAGGCAGAACGGGGATCTGCCTATCTAAAGCCAGATCCCCGTTCTGACAGGGAAGTACACAGAGATCTTCTGTTCCTTGTAAGCAGGAACACGGATCTCTGTGTTCTTCCTGTCAGTCCATCCTCCACACAGTTAGAAAACACTCCCAGGGAACACACTTAACCCTTTGATCACTCCTGATGTTAACCCCTTCCCTGCCAGTGTCATTTATACAGTAACAGTACATTTTTTTTAGCACTGATCATTGTATTGGTGTCACTGGTCCCCAAAAAGCATCACTTAGTGTCAGATTTGTCCGCCGCAATATCGCAGTCCCGCTAAAAAGCACTGATCACCACCGTTACCAGTAAAAACAATAAAAAAAATCTTAAAAGTCCATAAATCTATCCCATAGTTTGTAGATGCTACAACTTTTGTGCAAACCAATCAATGTATGCTTATTGGGATTTTTTTACCAAAAATATATAGAAAAATACATATTGGCCTAAATTGATGAAGAAATTCGATTTTTTACATTTTTTTGGATATATACTGTATTATAGCAGAAAATAAAAAATATATATATATTTTTTTAAATTGTCGGCCCTTTTTTGTTTATAGCACAAAAAAACCACAGAGGTGATCAAATACCACCAAAAGAAAGCTTTGGGTACAATGTCGCATGACCGCGCAATTGTTAAAGTGATGCAGTGCCGTTTTGCAAAAAATGGCTTGGTCATTAACCACCTCCCACCCGGCCACTGTATATATACAGCCGGGTGGGAGCTTCCCCGTTCTGACAGGACGTGTATTTACGTCCTGCAGAATGGGTGCTCGCAGGGTGGCCACGCGGCACGCTGCGACTCAATCCTGTGATCATTATGATCACAGGATCCAGCCGAGCAGAGATCGGGATATGGGCGCAGTGATTGGCCCTCCCGATCATGTGACGGCTGTGTCCAATCACGGCTGTCACATTGTAAACAGAGACTCTGTGACAGTTCTCCCCCTGCCGAGCTCAGTGAGAGCTCAGTGCGGGGGGGGGGAAGCTGCAGCTATGTGACAGCTCTCTGCATGATGATGATTTCATGCAGAGAGCTCTCACAGATCACCCCCCACACAGTGCACCAAGCACACTGATACCCCTGTCCCCATACACATCAGTGTCCCCATAAAACAGCCCCCAAAACATCTGTATGTCCCCCATCACATCTGTCACCATACACAAAACATCTGTCACGATCCCCAAAACATCTGTATGTCCCCGTCACATCTGTCACAGTCCCCAAAACATCTGTATGTCCCCGTCACATCTGTCACAGTCCCCAAAACATCTGTATGTCCCCGTCACATCTGTCACAGTCCCCAAAACATCTGTCTGTCCGCCAACACCAAATAAACCCCGATTTGGGTTATTTTTACCAAAGAAATGTAGCAGTATCATTTTTGGTCAAAATCTATGAAGAGAAATTACTTATTTGCAAAATTTTATAACAGAAACAAAGAAAAATGCATTGTTTTTGAAAATGTTCAGTCTTTTTTAATTTATAGCGCAAAAAATAAAAAACCCAGGGGTGATTAAATACCACCAAAAGAAAGCTCTATTTGTGTGAAAAAAAATGATAAAAATTTCATATGACCGCGCAGTTGTCATTCAAACTGCAACAGTGCTGAAAGCTGAAAATTGGTCCGGGAAGGAAGGGAGTTTAAGTGCCCAGTATTGAAGTGGTTAAGGGGGTAAAACCTTCCAGGGCTGAAGTGGTTATTTCATGCTGATCCCCCCCCCCCCCAGCCAAAATATCAATTTGTCTTTGTGTTTAAAAAAATGTTTGGCTAAGATAGGTTTGCAAAATTATACATTTACAGCTCACTCATTTAGAATTGGAGCTGCAACTGAGACGGCAAGATTGGGTTTAGAGAATTCTATTATCAAAATACAAGGTGGGATTTTAGGTGCTTTCAGATTTACGTTAGACCCAATCTTTCTGTTTGAATTTTAGGTATCAAAAAAACTATTTGGATCATAGGACATTCTTTTATATTTTGGGCAAGAAAAAGAGCTGCTCAATGAGTTTACACTACAAACTTGTCCTTGGATCCTTCTGCATTTCAAGTTTATTGGAAAGGCATGGGAATGTAGGCTGCAGTTAAACATTTTACTTATAAATAAAAGACACCACACTTAATATGGTATAAATAATGGCCGCGGCACCTTTATTGGTCTTAAAATAAATATTCAACTCATTAATTTATGAAATAATTTAGATAGATTTAAAATGTAAATCATGAAAAACACATATATATAAATAAATCTATAAAATAACCGCTCGGTCATAGAACTCGAGCGCATTTCATAACAATCTACTCGAACAAAAGTCCCCCCATCAGCCGCTTTGTGAAACAGTGGCCTACCCCAACACCGCGGCCCGTTCAAAAACATTTTGCATTCTGACATTAAAAATGTCTAAACCTCAGACAGGTGTACGCCATCCCATCTGTATAGGCCAGAAAAACCACCCTCTAATTCCCAATGTCGAAAGGAAAAGCTACCCAACAAAGGCATACATTTCTCAATAGAATGGTTGATTCACCTCCTAATTTTTTCAAGGGGCTTACCTGCCGGAGAGGATAACCATGAAAGGCGAGGGATTATTTCCGAAAAAAACACCTGCCACCCAGGAAAAAAAAAGGCTAATACGATGTAAATCCCATTTTATCATGAATAAGATTTCCCAGGAATGACTGTGAATAAATAATGTCTGAGCACCTTCATATAACTAAATAAAGTTATATGAAGGTGCTCAGACATGATTTATTCACAGTCATTCCTGGGCAGTGCAGACGCCTAGAGGTTCCCCACCCAGCTGGCTGCACTTCACTGAGCAGCAGACTGAAAAGTGGACTACCTGGGACATATGCACTAGCCTAGGCTATTTACGTGTCATACTGGCATGGGTACAGCATGATTGTGACCCCGGGGTGTTTTTAATGACAACGTTGTCACCTATGTTTTTTCTTATGTGATTGATTTTAGGATTTGTTCTCCCAATAAAATATATTGTTTCTAGTGTATGCTGCTGGGTTATCCCTCATTCCTCCAAGTTGGAGGTAAGGACCTCTCTTTTTGCAGGGGCCCATCCCCTTGCGCTTGCTTTTTAGATCAAATCCCACAGATGACTTGGGCAAACATGACCAACTAGGTCCACATCCGGAAGGAGTTGCCTGAAACGCGTAATCTGGAATTGAGATAATGCATCAGCGACAATATTGTGTTTGCCTGGTATAAATTTTGCTTTAATCCAAATATTCCACCTAAGACATAACAAAACAAAGTAACGAAGCAATTTAATTACAGCAATCGACCTTGAGGACAGGCAATTTATTGCAAAAAGAACCCCTTTATTGTCTGAATGAATGACAATCCTCTTATTTGCAAAAACATTTCCCCATAACTCAAAGGCCACTACCATTGGAAAAAGTTCCAACAAGACCAAATTCTTTGTTGCTTTATTAATAACCCATAAAGGAGGCCAAGAACCACAGCACCAATGAGTGCGCCAGACTACTGCGAAGCCACGAGAACCTGCAGCATCCGTATGCAAATCCAGCTCTGCTGAGAAAACAAAATCTTCCTGAAAAAATGATCGACCGTTATAGTCCACCAGAAATTGTGACCATACTATCAGACCATCTTTGATTTCAGAAGTAAGGCGGATGTGAGAAAAGGGGGATTTAAAACCTGACATTGCCAGTGACATTCTTCTAGAGAAGATCCTGCCAACCGGCATAATCCGAGATGCAAAAGCCAGCAAACCTAGAAATGATTGCAATTCCTTTAAAAGCACTTTTTTCCTTCTCAGAAAAAATGCTATTAAAGATTGTATCCTTGCAATTTTTACCAGCGGAAGCTGGAACTGAAATTAGACCGTATTAATCTGAATTCCCTGAAACTCAATCAACGTAGACGGAAAAACAGTTTTTTCGTGAGCTATGGGAATACCAAAAAATTTTGCGATCGCAAAAAACAATTTCTGCAATAAAAAACAGACCCTAGACTCTGAAGGGCCTATAAACAAAAAGTCATCTAGGTAATGAAGAATGCCTTCAAAACCTGATTCATATTCGATGACCCACTGCAAGAATTTTGCAAAAATCTCAAAATAATGACATGAAATGGAACAGCCCATGGGCAAACATATGTCGTAAAAGAAAAATTTGTCAAAACAAAAACCCAACGAGCTAAAAGAATCCAGAGAAATTGTCAAAAGCCGAAATGCAGATTGAATATCAGCCTTCACCAACAATGCACCCCATCCAAAATTCCTTATAAGCCGTACTGCATCATCAAAGGTAGAATAAGTCACAGACGCCAATGAATGAATGAACCAAGAGGTGATATCCTAAAAATTTTAAAAGGCGGGGCTCAAAAGGGGCCCGCAACCCTACTAGCTGAAATTTCTTTCAACAATTTAGTTCTAACTACTTCGCTATACCTACTCACCGATTTCAAATTATCCACTATCTGACAACTCACTCCTGAAAAAACAGGTAACCAAAAACCTAAAGAAAACCCTTCAACTAATATTTGAGCTTTCTCCCTGTCTGGATAAAGACGTAACCAATGGTCCATTCTTTCCACTCTCACCGGTGTATGTGCCTTTAGACGTGTCTCTTGTAGGTTGTGCATGTGAGGCCCTTTTAAAACATTTTGACACTGGGTGTGTGCCAAAACAAAAAGAGTACTCATGCCTATAGCGGCATGAAGATGCCCACTTACATTGAACCTTGTTAAAGGCATAGCATACACCTTTTTTATACACTGCAGAAGGATTAGAATTCACCAAAACCTGTTTAGGAAAAACTGTTTTTTTGCGGAAGGATGAGGTTTAAAACCATAAAACTACATCCTTCATGTCCCATCTTAAACTTGGATAAACAGCTAATTTTTGACGGAAGGATTTACCGTAACTATACCAACCTATACCACCAACATTTTTATAAGCTCCAAGAATGTGTTCCAAGTGTTGAAACAACCCACTGCATTTTTTCAGGAATTTCTCTCCCATAACTGCCAAAAAAATGCAGAAAGCCTGCAACCAATTGTGAAACGATCTAGGAACCATCCGTCGTTTATTATCCTCAGAGTTCTCCTCTGATTTTTTTTTCGTTTCTAAAAGAAAAATCCTTACAATTTGGAAGAAGAGTCATTAAATCAATAAAATCGCCTTTCCAAATTTTTTCTTTAACAGAAATTGCGAAATGAAATCCTAGAGGAGACATCTCACAAGGTAAGACTTCCTTATAACATGTCTCAGGTATTGAAGAAATATTAGAAGTAGCAACATTAGATACAACTAAAGGGTTAACATTAGATACCTCATTAGCAGGAATTAAAGCAGGCAACGGTACATTATTACCTGACCACACACTCACTGGCAAGGGCACTGGTACTGCTGATGTCTGTGAATTACCTAATGCTTCAGTAAATCTTGAAAGAGAAGAAATCAGATTAGTATTTAAAAACTGCTGTGAAGACTTACCAGCCTGTATTTGTTCTTTGCCATGGGAAACTCCTGAAATATCAACCTGCGTACTATGACTGTCCGCAGCTGGTAGCCTAGGAGATAAGGGGAAAAGCTGAGCTGTGCCTGACTTCTGTCTATTAGAATCCTTTGCTTGAGATGCAGTCTGCCTAGCAACTGGTGACACTGGGGGCAGAGGCGGATACACACCAGTGTTGCCAACCGCCAGTAAATTTACTGACAGTTTGTAAAAATCAGTGATTTTTAGAACCGTCTATAAATATCAGGGTCTGATAATTTCTCATGCTGTGCTGACTTTTTAAGTGTAAACTGGGCAAACTACTTGATATGGGTATTGTCAGTGTTTCCATGTTGTGTTTAAATATCAAATGTCTTAGTTTTTAATAGGAGTTCAGTTATTTTTCAGGTTGCCAGTAAAAAATATGCTCTGCCAGTAAGATTTTGCATGATTTGCCAGTAAAAAATGCTGCGGGAGGTTGGCAACACTGATCCACACTGTCATGAGTAGGGGAACTTCTCACTCTTCTCCGCCCCTCCCTGACGCGGACTGGAGATGGAGACAGCGCCCTCCTCTTCTGGACACGATGCCTGCTCCGACGAGCCCCGCTGCCGACACCTGCCTCTTCCACTTCTGTGCGGGTTGCAGCCTGATGCCGCGCCGCCGCTGACGGTCCTGGTCACTCCGGCGGTCGGCTACGCTGAAGCCTGCGGGCTGGGGAGTGAGGAACAACCACTGGGGAAGAAGGCGCCAGCTCCATGCGCTGCCACAGGGGGAACCTCCGGCTCCATTACGGGTAACTGCCCCCGCCAGGCACTGACGGAGCCATTCCTCTCCTTCTTCCAACACTGCCCTCTCTAATACCTACCTCACCAAACTCTTCATGTCCCTACACCGCCAGCGAGCTCCTAGTATCCAGTCCTACACTCAGCCTACGGAGCTCGCCACGCTAGCCAAATTCACTGTGACAGGAATATAAGTGGGGGGAACTTTATATAGACCCCACTCACGTGTTTCCCGCCCGCTAAACCCGTGGAAAAACCCGCCTAAATCCCCGTGTTTACCGCCTAAGGTACCCGTGACGGCCCTAGGCCCTATTTAAAGGAGACACAATCCCATAACATATTTTTTTCTTTTTTAAACCTGAAAATAATGGCAGCCACAATCCCATGTTGTGGGTACTTATTATACCCACTTCTCATTTGTGGTTTATAGTGGTCTAAATTGTTTTTCAATCTCTCCAGGTTGTTTGAAGTTTGGCCTTCTCCAGAATTTCTCTTTATCCACTTGGGTAGAAATGATATTGTTAAAGTCAATACATTGTAATTAATATTTATGATGAAGCAAAATTTACATCGCTTCAGTTTGGCGTCCCTGAATACAAAAATGATTTTTTTTCTAAGGTAGTTCCATGGCTGTTATGGTTGGTAGATCCGAATTTGAAATACATAGAGAAAATTAGTAGGCGGATAAACAGAGTGATGGAGAAATTTATGCTACTTTTAGAAGGATTTTCTTAAAGACACGTAGATTTAGAAGGGGGGTTTAGTGGACTTTACCATCAAGATGGGGTACACTTATCGGATGTAGGATCAGATATATTTAATTTAGGACTCCAGTATAGTATAGAGCGAGCTGCAGGGTTGGGGTAGGCCAAACTTGTCAAGTCAAGTTCAGCTGGTGGTTATGTTTAAGTCTTTTAGCTCAAGTCCTTAATGACTGAGCGAATTTTATGGAGAGATAAGTTGTTTTTAAGTTATTTATGAATTAAATAAATGTATTATATTATTTATTATTAATAAATTAATTATACCAATAAATGTACAGCGGCCAAAAATTTTGCCAAAAAATAGTGTGTGTGTCTCATTATTAATTATATAGATATACAAGATACAGGAGTACACCCCTCACATTTTTGCCAATATTTTATTATATCTTTTCATGTGACAACACTGAAGAAATGACACTTTGCTACAATGTAAAGTAGTGAGTGTACAGCTTGTATAACAGTGTACATTTGCTGTCCCCTCAAAATAACTTAACACACAGCCATTAATGTCTAAATCGCTGGTAACAAAAGTGAGTACACCCCTAAGTGAAAATGTTAAAATTGGGCCCAAGTAGCCATTTTCCCCTCCCCGGTGTCATGTGACTTATTAGTGTTACAAGGTCTCAGGTGTAAATGCGGAGCAGGTGTATTAAATTTGGTGTTACCGCTCTCACTCTCTCATACTGGTCACTGGAAGTTCAACATGGCCTCTCATGGCAAAGAACTCTGAGGATCTGAAAAAAAGAATTTTAGCTCTACAAAAAGATGGCCTAGACTATAAGAAGATTGCCAAGACCCTGAAACTGAGCTGCAGCATGGTGGCCAAGACCATACAGCGGTTTAACATATCACCACTATAAGCAAAAGAAGAGCAACAATTTTGCAAAAAAACCCAAATTTCTTACTTTTTGTTAAAATACAAATCCAAAAAAATATATAAAAAAACATTTTTTTTTTCATCGGTTTTGGCTGATTTATATTCTTTCTCATATTTTGGTAAAAAAATCGCAATCGACATTTATTGATTGGTTTGCGCAAAAGTTGTAACGTTTACGGATGATGAGAATTAATTTATGGGGATTTTATTCTTTTTTTTACTAGTAATGGCGGCGATCTGCAATTTTTAGCGGTAATGCGATATTGCAGCGGACATGTCGGACCATTTTGACACTTTTTTTGGGACCATTGGCATTTATACAGCAATCATTGCTATAAAAATGCACTGATTACTGTGTAAATGACGAAGGGGTTAACCTGGAGGGGGCCCCTCTGTCAGAACGGAGATTCGTGTTTACATACACGGACCTCCGTTCTTTCATTGCGGGGGGGGGGGCCATTGCGGGTAGCCGGCGGCGATCGAGTCTGCGCTACCCGCTCCATGGCCCCCCGGGAACACAGTGAGCACGCGAGCACGACTCCGGCAGCGCACGCTCACAGTGCGGGATCTCGCAGCCTCCGTCATATGGACGTAATATGGAGTAAAAATCTGTATTACTCTTCCGTTCACTGACAGACGCAGCCTTCTTATGACACATGGGGTTATGCTCATATCACTAGGAGTAGACTAGGCAAAAACAAACAAAAGCATAGGCTGGCCCCTCCCAGGGGGCCGTCCTCACCTTAGCATATAATCCCTCTGCTCTGCATAGCACACCAGTTCTTAATTGCCTAGTGCAAGGTGTAGACCTGGTTCCCTATGGGAGACTGCTATCAAGAAGCCGGCTGGTGGTATAGAGGATATCTCGAATCCAAAACTTTCCCAAGTCCGGCCGACACTATGCGAGCTACCCTTAGCGGGGGCCCGCCGCATAGCACCCGTTCCGTGCGGGCGGCCAGTGGCTAAAACCCACTAGAGCCCAGTGACTGGTTTGCCTGTCCAGAGGCATGGCCAGCAGCATGCCTCTCTATGGGGAGGTAAGTCTCCTCCGGGTGGCTACCCGCTGCGCCCGTCGGATTGGTGAGTGGACCCCTCTTCCGCCCTAGGGGCTCGGAGAGTGAGCACCTGGGCAGCTTCTGTGGTAGCCGGTCAGTGGGGGCCTGACACACACTGTGTGGTACCCCTTTGAGGATGATCTCCCCCCCCCGCAGTACCACACCTTGCACTGACCTTTCGGAGCATTGCATTAAGCGGTTCGCCACCATTCGGTGTGGATCACCGTGCCTTGCACTGACCGTTTGGAGCACTGCATTAAGCGCCATTCGGTGGATCACCGCTCGTTCGCCGCCGACCGCGCCATTTTCCTGTAAATCTCTGCTTGTGTTAAATGGCAGCATCCATTTGTTTGGTAACCATGTGGTTTTCAGCTTGTCCTCTGGCGGCCCCCAGTGGTCGTTTTTGGTACTACACACGTGTCATAGGAAGTGTTTTAAAAACTGAAGTTTTACTTCCGGTTTCACTTGGACAACGTGGCTGTCGCTCGGTGATGCAGGCTGTTGAAGTGCAGTGGGTTGTTTGGTATTGCTCATTCCGGTCACAGTGCTGAGACATCTAAAACAGCAAGTATAGCTGGCTCTCCCTGGGTGCTGGTAGCGGTGGGTACAATCCTCCCGGGTCTCCCTGGCTGATTGGTGGGGTAGAGGTGGTGGTCACACAGTGGGGGTGCCTGAAGGCTGGGATGTCAGAGGCCGGCAATGCTATGGCAGGGGTACCTGCGGATCAACAATCCACTCCAGGAACCTTGGTGTCCTTGGAACAGCTGAGGGCGGTATTTGGGGAATTCTTTCCCCGGGCGAGGGACTCGGTTCTGGGGGGCCCCAAGAAACGCCCACCCCCCCTCAGTCCTCAGGGGAGGATTCAGATCCAGAAAGCACCTCAGTGGTCCCACCTGTGGTCCTATCAGAGGGTGAACTGCCCTCAGACGGCGAAGGTGATCAGGAGGCTCCTTTTTCGCGTGATAAGGCGATAGTGGCCACCCTGATCACTGATATCCGCGAATCCATGCGGCTTGACCAAGCAGGGGAGTCGCATGAGTCCACATATGTTTGTGGACCACTTAAACCCCCTAGGTCCCCTAGGGCTTACCCGTATGATCAGGTGTTTGAACAGGCGGTGTTCAAGGAATGGCTACGGCCACCAAATTCCTTTGCTTTTCCTAAGAGCTTTGCTGTTCGCTACCCCTTTGAGGATAGCTTTACGAAGAGATGGGCGTCCCCAACGGTGGACCCCCAGTGGCCCGTCTGAATAAGGCAACGACCATTCCCTTGGAGGGGTCGCCGCCTTTTAGGGAGGCAGCCGATCGCCGCACGGAGGCACTGTCTAAGGCACTGTTCTTGTTGGCTGGGTCAGCCATGCGGCCGGCGCTAGCGACTGCGATGGTGGCACAATCTCTTCATGAGCACGCTGCCACACTGCACACTGGTTTAACTTGTGAGTGTGCACAGGCTGAGGTTCAGCGGGTGCAACATTTGGAAGAAGGTCTCCGCTACATTTGCCATGCTGCCTTGGACCTTCTTCCCATATTGTCAAAAATGTCTGTTTTTGCAATTGTTATCAGGCGGGTGGTGTGGCTCTGCTCTTGGTCGGGTGATCAGGCTTTAAAGAAAGCTCTTGCAGATCTTCCCTTTCAGGGAGGGCGTCTGTTTGGCCCACAGTTGGATGAAATCATTAAGGATTTCACGGGAGGGAAGAGTACTTTCCTTTGAGAAGGGAGGGCACTTTAGGAATTACTAAAGTAGGTTGACACCCGGTTTGTCTGCGGGAGGGACTTTCCCTTCTAGACGTTCTCGAAAGAAATTTCGGACTAGTGGGCTGGTTCTCGTCTCGGTGTGGTGGGCGGACTATTGTTAACGTTTTTGTCTGTAAAAACTGTTATACCCTTCTTCCAGGTTCCGTCGTACCGTTTACATCGCCTCTGGAAGAAGGTTTACAACGTGGGCGACTTGGAGTCGGACACGTGTGAGTGTTCAATTTGGTCACACGTCACACCGTCGCACGAGTACTTCTCTAACACGGTGGTAGCGTCAGCGATCGCGGCCGGCGTACC
>BLSH010213157.1:181869-200996 GCA_018402905.1 Glandirana rugosa | reverse complement strand
CGGTAGTAGCATACCTCGACGATTTACTCCTGAGAGCAGAGTCTGCTACAGCTGTGGAGGAGAACGTGACAACTCCACGTTAGAGGAGTTCGGTTGGCTAATCAACCTGCAGAAGTCATCGTTGACTACATCCTGCCAGCTGGAATACCTAGGTCTGATTCTGGACACGGTTCAGGCAAGGGTGTTTTTACCACCAAGCAAGCTCCTGACACTTCAGGCAGCAGTGCGAACCCTGTTATTTCGCCAGTGGTCCTCCTTACGGTTCTGTATGCGAGTGTTGGGGCTCATGGTGTCGACTTTCGAAGCGATACCTTACGCCCAGAGACACACTCGGCTCTTGCAGAAGGCGATTTTGTCGCAATGGGACAAATCTCCCCTATCCCTAGACAGACTGATCAGGTTGGATCATCAGTCCCGAGGATCCTTGATTTGGTGGATTCGGGCTCCGGCCCTAAAGTTGGGGAAATTTTTTCTACCCCTCAATTGGTCGATAGTAACGACGGATGCCAGCCTATCGGGCTGGGGAGTAGTCCTGGGTCAGTTTTCTGCCCAGGGTCGTTGGTCAGTGCAGGAAGCTTGTCTTCCAATAAATGTACTGGAACTGAGAGCGATCAGACTTTGTCTGTCCCATTGGTCAGGAAGGCTGCGAGGCCTCCCTGTCCGGGTTCAGTCAGACAATGCCACGGCTGTGGCATATGTGAACCATCAGGGCGGAACAAGAAGCTCAGCAGAAGACGCAGAGGCGGCTCTGATCCTTTGGTGGGCAGAACTTCACGTGCCAGCTCTGTCTGAAATCTACATCCCAGGCGTGGAAAATTGTCAGGCGGACTTTCTCAGAAGTGTTCCGCCAGATTTGCCTCAAGTGGGGCACACCGGAGGTGGACCTCATGGCCTCCAGGTTCAATCACAAGGTACAGACCTTTGTGTGCAGAACAAGAGATCCGCTGGCGGTCGCCTCGGACGCTCTGGTAGCGCCCTGGGGTCGGTATCGGCTTCTGTACATCTTTCCTCCTCTAAAGCTTCTACCATGGGTTCTGCGCAGGATAGAAGCAGAGGGAATCTCGACAATCCTGGTAGCGCCGGATTGGCCTCGGCGCCCTTGGTACGCCGACGTAGTACCGATGGTGACAGATGTTCCTTGGCATCTTCCACTACGCGAAGACCTACTGTCTCAGGGGCCCATCTTGCACCCTGCTTTACCCTCGCTGGCTTTGACGGCTTGGCTATTGAGTCCCAGGTGTTGAGGGATAGGGGTGTCTCGGACTCTGTGATCCCTACTATGATTGAAGCATGTAAAGGTACCTCACGTAAGATTTATCATAGGACCAGGAAGGCTTATATTGCCTGGTGCGAGGCAGGGGGTTGGAACCCCTGCTCTTATATGGTGTCCAGAGTACTGACTTTTTTGCAGCAAGGTCTGGACAAGGACCTGGCGTTAAGTACGCTTAAGGGTCAAATTTCGGCCCTGGCGGTTCTTTTTCAACGGCCCTTGGCGTCTCATTCATTGATCCGTACATTTGTACAGGGGGTACGTCATGTGGCTCCTCGGATACGGTCGTGGGATTTGAATCTGGTGCTTTCTGTGCTGCAGAAACCACCATATGAAAAGATTAGGGATATTCCCTTGCGACTGTTGTCGCAGAAAGTGGCTTTTCTGGTGGCTGTCACGTCCGCTAGGCGGGTGTCTGAGTTGGCAGCGTTATCCTGCAAGTCACCCTACTTGGTCCTTCATAAGGACAAGGCGGTTTTGCGACCTTCCCCTTCGTTTCTTCCGAAGGTGGTTTCTTCTTTTCATTTAAATGAGGATATTGTTCTTCCCTCATTGTGCCCGCACTCGTCGCATCCCAAAGAAGTTGAACTGCATTCTTTGGATGTGGTGAGGGCTTTGCGGGTGTATTTGTTTTCTACGGCTTCTTTTCGGAAGTCTGATTCTTTATTTGTGCTGACGGAAGGGTCGCGCAAAGGCATGGCAGCCTCGTCAGCTACCATTTCTCGTTGGATAAGGAAGACCGTGACGCATGCATATGAGATTCGGGGCAAGGTTCCCCCGTTTCCTGTCACGGCTCATTCCACCAGGGCAGTGAGTACTTCCTAGGCGTTTAGACACCAAGCCTCGGTGTCTCAGGTGTGCAAATTGGCTACTTGGGCCTCAGTGCCCACGTTTACTAAGTTTTACAAAATTGATGTTTCGGATGCTGCTTTTGGCCGCAAAGTATTACAAGCGGCAGTATAGGCGTGGTTAGCGCCGCCTGAGAGGGCGTTTTTTCTGTTGGGTACAGTTGTTATAGTTTGCCCACCCCTCTTGATTGGCACAGCTTTGGGACGTCCCCACGTGTCATAAGAAGGCTGCGCCTGTCAGTGAACGGAAGAGTAAAAGGGATTTTATTATAACTTACCGTAAAATCCTTTTCTCTGAGTTCACTGACAGACGCAGCACCCACCCCTCTACATTGAGTTTGTACGGCTTGTTACGAACTGGTGTGCTATGCAGAGCAGGGGGATTATATGCTAAGGTGAGGACGGCCCCTTGGGAGGGGCCAGCCTATGCTTTTGTTTGTTTTTACCTAGCCTACTCCTAGTGATATGAGCATAACCCCACGTGTCATAAGAAGGCTGCGTCTGTCAGTGAACTCAGAGAAAAGGATTTTACGGTAAGTTATAATAAAATCCCTTTTTTTGCTAGAAAATTTCTTAGTACCTCCAAACACTATATATTTTTTATTTTAGCAGAGATCCTAGAAATAAAATGGTGGTCCTTGCATTTTTTTTTTGTCACACAGTTTTTGCGCAGTGTTTTTTCAAGCGCAATTTTTTGGGAAAAATACACTTTAATGAATTTAAAAATATAAAAAAACATAATATATACCCCCAATTTTTTGTATGGTATGAAAGATGTAGTTACGCTGAGTAAATAGGTACCTAACATGTCATGCTTTAAAATTGTCTGCGCTTATGTAATGGTGCCAAACTACGGTACTTAAAAACACTTTAAAATTTCTACAGGTTACCAGTTTAGCATTACAGAGGAGGTCTAGCGCTAGAAATGTTGCTCTCGCTCAGATGTTTGTGGCAATACTTCACACCGTTTACATATGTGGGTGTGACCTACGTATGCGTTCACTACTGCACGTGAGCATGTGGGGATGGGGGCGGCGCTCTAAAAAAAAATATATTTTTTAGAGCCGGTTCACACTGAGGCGGCACGACTTGCAGGGCAAAGCAAGTCGCACCGTTCGAGGCTACCTCAGCGCGGCTTGCAAGGAGACTTCTTTACATAGAAGTCAATGCAAGTCGCACTGAGGTCGCCCCGAAATAGTGCAGGAACCTTTTTCTAAGTCGGAGCGACCTGAGTCGCTCCTATTAGAACGGTTCCCTTGCACTGCATGGGGACGACTTGTCAGGCGACTTGAGTCGCCTGACAAGTCGCCTCAGTGTGAACCGGCTCTTAATCTTATTATATTTTTTAAATTTTTGCACTGTTTCAATAAAAACATTTTTTTTATCACTTTTATTGCTATTGCTAGGAATGTAAACATCCCTTGCGATAACAATAAAGCATGACAGGTCTTTTTTATGGAAAGATCTGGAGTTTAAGGCTCGGATCACACTACAGCGACTTGGGATCCGATTTGTTTTGTCCCAAGTCACCCAAGTCCCCCCAAAAAATCCCATTGAAGTGAATGAGAGCTGTCTAACAGTCAGTTCACACCACATGCGGTCCAATGTGTTTTTTAATGTATCAAAAACGCATGGAAAGTAGGTTATATGGTTTTCAATGGCATAGTTCACACCAGTGCGGTCAGTTTCCATGCGTTCCATTTCCAGAAAAAAAAGTAGAACATGCTGCATTTTTTCTGCACTGAACCATATTGGAATGCACTGGAACGTATCAAAAGCGCAAAAAATGCACCGGAACTGGCCCTTAACCACTTGCCGACCGTCAATCTGCAATTGACGGCGGCAAAGTGGCGCTGTAAGGCAAATCGCCGTCCGGGGAGGGCCAGGGAGCGGGTGCGGCAGCTTCGATTGCCGCCGGCCACCCGCGATGCCCCCCCTGGAGTGAAGGAGCGGAGGTCCGTGTAAGTAAACACGGACCTCCGCTCTGTGTGAGGGGGAAGGGCTGTGATCACAGCCTTCCTGTACGTGAAGGCTGTGACCACTTCCCTTCCCCAGCCAGGGCAGCCCCCATACAGTTAGAACACGCCCAGGGAACATAGTTAACCCTTAGAGCGCCCCCTGCAGGTTAACCCCTTCACTGCCAATGACATTTACACAGTAATCAGTGCATTTTTATAGCACTGATCGCTGTATAAATGCCAATGGTCCCAAAAAAGTGTCAAAATGTTCCGACATGTCCGCTGAAATATCGCAGTACCGCTAAAAATCGCAGATCGCCGCCATTATTAGTAAAAAATTGTAAAAATAAAAACCCCAAAAATGAATTCTCATCATCCGTAAACGCGACCACTTTTGCGCAAACCAATCAATAAACGCCGATTGCGATTTTTTTTTATCGCAAATATGATGAAAAATATAAATCGGCCAAAAACGGTGAAAAAAAATGTTTTTTTATATTTTTTTTTTGGATTTGTATTTTAGCAAAAAGTAAGAAATTTGTTTTTTTTTGCAAAATTGTCGCTCTTCTTTTGTTTATAGTGGCGATCAGAAATGACTCAGCAGTGATCAAATACCACCAAAAGAAAGCTCTATTTGTGGGAAAAAAAGGACGCAAATTTCGTTTGGGTACAACGTCGCACGACCGCACAATTTTCAGTTAAAGCGACGCAGCGCCGAATCGCAAAAAGGGCTCCGGTCCTAAAGCTGGAAATCCTTCCGGTCCTTAAGTGGTTAAGGTTAAGAAAAGAGAGGGGGTGGAAAAAGCACTGAGCTGCATCAAAAACGTGTCAAAAACGTGCCTGCAGAAAAGCACCTGGAACACATCTGGACTGCGTTTCTATGGTGTGAACTGGCCCTTAATGTACACTACTGAAGTTGCTCCAACTTCAAAAAAGGTTCCTGTACTACTTCAAGGCGACTTGTGCCCATAGAATTCAATGGAAGTCACCTCCAAGTCGGATCCCCCATCTATATTGAAGCGACTTTACAGGAAAAAGTAAAGTATTTACACAGGTACTCCCCACAAATTACCCAGGCAATCCCCTCCCTCCCTTCTCTGATTGGCAACAGGCAAAGTCGCCTGGCATGGAGGTCACTTTAAGTTGCATTGTACGTTGCCCAAAGTCGTGTTGAAGTTGCATTCAAATCGCCTATCAAAGTCACACCTGAAGTTGGATAGCCCCTGTGTGAAAAATACCCTAAATATCTCTTAAAAGCAAAAGATCACAAAAAAATGTATCTTTTGCCTTAAGAAAACAAAAAAAAAACACGTTTACATGGCCTGAGAACCGAAAGTGATGCGCTCCAGCCATAACCCGGTATTTAACGTCAAACAAATGACGTATTTTCCCAGGTAGGCAGTCAACAAGTGGTTAAAAAACACTCGCCTATGCCTTTTTTTACAGCTGTGTGGATGAAGCCTAAATAGACTATATAAAACATATAGGCTCCATTCACACTTGTGCAACTTGTCATGCAACTTTGGACATAACAAGTCGCAGCCCGTTCTTTTGAATTGCGCCCGTTCAGATCGGCGTGACTGAAAGTCACAGTGATTTTGAAAAGGTGCCCTACTTTGGTACAACTTTTGATGAAACTTTGGTCCATTGAGTGTAAAGTCGGATCAAAGTCGCCTCAGAGTTGGGCGACTTTGGATTTGCATTAGTGTGAATGGAGCCATAGTTTTGTAATGTCTGAGGTAATGCCAATGTACTGTCTGAGGTAAATAAAACAGAGGGGTGCACTGCAATATGTTTCCCCACTCACCCCTGCTACAATATCACACTTATTATTTATTATCCATATAAATAATGACTACAAATGTTCTTGTCATGACAGGACAAGAAATTATATTGCTTTGATAAAAACGAAGGTTCCATTTTATTAGTAATGTTTTGACAAGAAGCATGGAAGCCATTTGAGGGGAATCCATTACAGGTCGGGAGTGGACTGACTTTATAACCGTGTCACACGTTGCGGCCTGCAGTGTGTGCACTTCATACCGACACCACTGGAAGGGTCACAAAATCTCTGTGACAGAGCGTAGATTCTGAGACCGCCATACCATGAATGAAGGCATGAATCGGGAAATGAAGAAACACTTTCCTGTCACGCTCGATAAGCTTCTGGAGGAATATTCACAGATTGAGAAGGTAAATCTGTGACTGGGCCAAATTTCTGTCACTGCTAATCCTAACATTGTTTAACCGTCTCTGGCGCCACTTATGAAAAAGGAGATAATAGGAACGATTCTTACCCAGCATTAAAGCTTGGTAAGAATTTACATTTTGGATAAGGAGGAGAAGAGTTAGCATTATGTCAGGATTTGTTTTGCGTTTGTGACTCCATTTGAGGGGATTTCCCTCATTTCTTGTCCCTGTGACATGAAATGGGGAGAGGGGTTTTTCCAGAACAGGAAGGGGTAAAAACTTTGTGGATAGTTCTAAGGCCTCGCTCACACAAGCTTACTAGTGTTCACCCATGTGAGGGCCATGTTTACCCATACAGGGAGGCACAGGGGTTTCATGCATGGGATTGTAGGTCGCATACATGCAACAAACATTCCAAGGCATCTAGTCTAAATAAATACACCACTCTGAAAATTGGTATCCACTTCAGCCCCGGAAGGATTTCACACTTTAGGACCAGAGCACTTTTTGCGATTCGGCACTGCGTTGCTTTAACTGACAATTGCGCGGTCGTGCGACGTTGTACCCAAATGAAATTTGCGTCCTTTTTTCCCACAAATAGAGCTTTCTTTTAGTGGTATTTGATCACCTATACGTCATTTCTGATCGCCGCTATAAACAAAAGAAGAGCGACAATTTTGCAAAAAAAAACAATTTTTTCTTATTTTTTGCTAAAATACAAATCCAAAAAAAAAATAACATTTTTTTTCATCGGTTTTGGTCGATTTATATTCTTCCTATTCAAAAAAAATCGAAATCGGCGTTTATTGATTGGTTTGTGCAAAAGTTATCACGTTTACGAATGATGAGAATTCATTTCTGGGGTTTTTATTTTTTTTATTTTTTTTTTACTAGTAATGGCGGCGATCTGTGATTTTTAGCGGTACTGCGATATTGCGGCGGACATGACACTTTTTTAGGACCATTGGCATTTATACAGCGATCAGTGCTATAAAAATGCACTGATTACTGTGTAAATGCCATTGGCAGTGAAGGGGTTAACATGGAGGGGCGCTCTAAGGGTTAACTGTGTTCACTCAGTGTGTTCTAACTGTGTGTGGGCGGGGCTGGCAGGAGGAGGGGAGTGATCACGGCTTCCATATACAGGAAGCCTGTGATCACGGCCCTTCCCCCTCTGTCAGAATGGAGCTCTGTTCTTTCACTGCGGGGGGGGGGGGGACGCGGGTAGCCGATGGCGAGTCCACCCTACTTGCTCCTTGACCCCCCTGGAACACCTCCGGCGGCGCGCACATGCTCACAATACTAGTTATCAAGTGACGGCGGTTTGCGATAACGAGCCACTCTGCCGCCGTCACGCTGCGGCGGGCAGGCGGCAAGTGGTTAAAATGGCCGCAGCACCTTTATTGGTATTTAGAAATTGTAAATCATAAAACTTTATTAAAATCAATAAATAAGTATATACAGTCAGCCACCAATTGTGCAAGTTCTTCCATTTAAAAAGATGAGAGAGGCCTGTAATTTTCATCATAGGGACACTTCAACTATGAGAGACAGAATGAGGAAAAAAAATCCAGAAAATCACATTGTCTGATTTTTAAAGAATTTATTTGCAAATGATGGTGGAAAATAAGTATTTGGTCAATAACAAAAGTTCATCTCAATACTTTGTTATATACCCTTTGTTGGCAATGACAGAGGTCAAACATTTTCTGTAAGTCTCCACAAGGTTTTTACACACTGTTGCTGGTAGTTTGGCCAATTCCTCCATGCAGATCTCCTCTAGAGCAGTGATGTTTTGGGGCTGTCACTGGGCAACACAGATTTTCAACTCCCTCCAAAGATTTTCTATGGGGTTGAGATCTGGAGACTGGCTAGGCCACTCCAGGACCTTGAAATGTTTCTACGAAGCCACTCCTTCGTTGCCCGGGTGGTATGTTTGGGATCAGAGGTCTCTCATCTTTTTAAGTGGGAGAACTTGCACAATTGGTGGCTAACTAAATACTTTTTTTCCCCACTGTATTAAAATGTTAAAATTATAATTAATAATTCATAAAGCAAAGTCCCCCCTTGATCCAAGGATGACATAACCACATAATGGCACCAGCGACAGGGTGGGAGGGAGGGGAGCTCGCAAAGCCGAATCCAGGACAACTGTGGAAAAGACAATCATGTGGGGGCTTTATATAGCCCTGTACATGTGCAGGAAAAACGTGTTTCCCGCCTCAAAGCCCCGTGACAAGCCTTGTGAAGAGCCTTGTGACAGGCCTCACGAGCCTTAACCGGTACAGATCCACGCTATAGCCGAAAGACGGCTACAGCACGGACCTGAATTGCCGGGGGGACGTCCATGGGCGTTATTGCACCCACTGCATGCTGCGTGGGCACGCCCGTGGGTCAGGTGCACTTGATGTCCACTCGTGACCCGCAATTGCCTAATAGAGAGGCAGAACGGGGAACCGCCAATGTAAACACGGCGGTTCTCCGTTCTGTGAGGGGGGACATGACAGATCTACTGATCCCTGTGATCGGGAATGTGGCTCATTCCCATGAACCGGCATTATTGTACGTCGGCACGGAAATGACCCATTGTGGGCGCGCGCGCTCCCACTATCCAGCGGGAGAGCCAATCAGTGGGTGTGGCGGACTCGATGTCCGTCGGCCACCCGCGATTGTTCCCCACAGTGACAGAACGGGATTAGTCTTGTGCATGGCTGAAAAAATGTGTTCTTTTTATTTTTTTATTTTTTCGCAAATTCGGAAATTAGAAAAATTCGGAAATTTGCGGGAATTTGGCAATTGCGGGAATTCGGCAATTGTGGTAATTCGGAAATGAGCGGTAATTCGGCAATTGCGATAGTTTGGAAATTTGCAGTAATTCGGCAATTGCGGTAATTCGGAAATTTGCGGTAATTCGGCGATTGAGTAATTCAGAAATTTGCGGTAATTCGGCAATTGTGGTACTTTGGAAATTCATGGTAAATAAAAAAATTATTACATTGTAGGTATTGGAATTTCCTTGAAAATATAGCTGTTAGTGAACTTAAATATGAAATTTATCACTAACAGCCACATTTTCAAGGAAATTCCAATACCTATAATTTAATAGTTATTTATTATTATTTCAAATGTTCTTTCTTACTTCTGAATTTTCGAATTTCGGATTTTTGGTTGTTCTGATTGCTGAATTTCCGCAATTGTCAAATTATTGCCGAATTACCAAATTACCGCAATTGCCGAATGGCCACAAATTTTCGAAACGGAAAAACGAAAATTCTGAAAAATTACGGAATTCGTCCGAATTGCCAAATTTTGCAAAATCCTGCAAAAACTAAGTTTCTAACTAAACTAATTGCACAAGCCTAATGGGGATCTGCCTGTGTAAACAAGGCGGATCCCCGTTCTGACAGGAGAGATCACACAGATCTTTTTACTATGCAGGAAGACAGAACTGTGTGTTTCCCCAGGCAGCCCATCCCCCATATAGTTAGAAACAACTCCCAGGGAACACATTTAACCCCTTCATCGCCACGTGATGTTAACCCCTTCCCTGCCAGTGTCATTAGTACAATAACAGTGCATATTTTTAGCACTGATTACTGTAATAATGTCACTGGTTCCCAAAGATGTCCAATCTGTCCGCCGCAACGTCCCAGACAGATATGGAACATATAAAGAAGAATTTAGAGAAATAGTGAGAAAATGTGAAAAGGGAATGTTGGCTTTAACCTCCTTGCTTACTGGGCACTTAAACACCGCTCCTACCCACACCAATTTTCGGCTTTCAGCGATGATGCATTTTGAATGACAATTGCGCGGTCGTGCAACGTTGTACCCAAACAAAATTTTTATAGTTTTTTTTCCCACAAATAGAGCTTTCTTTTGGTGGTATTTGATCACCTCTGTGTTTTTTATTTTTTGTGTGCTATGAATAGAGTTGAGCAGACACCTGGATGTTCAGGTTCAGTGGGTTCAGCCGAACTTCGTGAAAAAGTTCGAGTTCGGCCCCGAACTTGACCCCGAAGTCAATGGTGACCCGAACTTTTGGGCACTAAAATGGCTCTAAAAAAGTCCTGGAAATGGCTAGAGGGCTGCAAAAGGAAGCACAATTGGGGTGAGAGTAGGACAAGTGCCCTGCAAACAAATGTGGATAGGGAAATAACTTAAAATCACATAAAAAAAAAATAAAAAATGGAGGAGGAGGTGGATGTGGAGTAGGAGGTTGAGGAGGCGGTGACCGTGGTGGTGTAGGTGGAAGTGGCGGTGGAGGAGGAGGAGGAGGTAGCCAACACTGTTTTTTGTTTATTTGTTTTTTCTAATTGGGGTAGCCCCCAAAATATTGAGACATATTCAAAAAAAAAAAAAAGATCACTATTTGCAGACAAACCCAGAGATGTTCTAGCACGGGCTCACTTTTTCCATATAAAATGTACCATGGTTTATTTTTCATGTTTCTCCTGTTACAAATTCCAATAAAGATGTATGTTCTATAAAAAATAAGTTCACTTAAGTATACCAATGGCTGTGTGAGGCCAGTATAACTGTCTGTTCTGCACAGGGTACAGATAAGTCTTGTGGGATTCATGCCTGGTTCATTTTAATAAACGTTAGCTTGTCCACTTGTCTGTGATAACGCCCCCTGCCGTGCTAAACACACGTTCAGACAATACACTGGCTGCAGGGCAGGCCAGCACCTCCAAGACATAAAGGGCAACCTCAGGCCATGTGCCCAATTTGGAGACCCAGAAGTTGAATGGGGCATACCCATCAGTCAGTCATGTAGGTGTGTGCACACATTCTGTTCCACCATGTTGCTGAAATGCTGCCTCCTGCTAAGACGTTGCCTATCAGCTGGTGGTGCTGTTTGTTGTGGTGTGCTGCTGACAAAGCTTTTCCACATTTTGGCCATGCTAGCCCTGCCTTCTGAGGTGCTGGCCGTGCCACAGCTGCGTTGGCGACCTCTTCCTCCTCCTCTGCCTTCGCCTTGTGCTTCCATCTCCTGTACTTGTTCTGGCCTCACCATTCGTTGAGCAGCATTCGGGCCTACCATATAACGTTGAAGGTTCTGTTGGCTACTCGCACCTGAGGAAGGTGTTTCACTTGTGCATGTAGCTGGCACAGATCGACCACGTCCTCTTCTTGCAACAAGAGCTTCACCAACACCACCAACACCAGCAGCACCACGGCCACGTCCCTTATTTGACGCTCTCCTCATTCTGAACGCAAATGTACTATTTAGCACAAATTTATATTATTTTTTACACTGGCACACTTTTTAATTTTGTGCAAGAAATGCACAGCAAGGTGCAAATGTACTATGAAGCACTATTTATTATTCTTTTTTTAAACCAGCAATGTAGACGCACTTTTTATGTTTGTGCAAGAAATGCACCGCTGGCCGCAAATGTAGTATTTCTAATATTTTTATTTTTAAACCAGCAATGTAGATGCACTTTTTATATTTGTGCAAGAAATACACCGCTGGCCGCAAATGTAGTATTTAGAATTTTTTTTTTTTAAACCAGCAATGTAGACGCACTTTTTAATTTTGTGCAAGAAATGCCCCCCCTGGCCGCAAATGTAATATTTTGCACAAAAAAAAAAAAAATAATTTGTCTAACCACAATTTAAAAGCAGTATTTAAATATGCCAAAATGTTGCCAACTGAACTAACAGAACACGATTAAAGTAGTGTCCCTGACACACATGCAGTTGCAAGTGCACTTCACTTGTAAAAATGGCTGCAAACGCCCACCTAACAAACAGAAAAATTACTTAGGTTTTATATGAGGCACTTTGCTTAGCAAACAAAATGTACTCTAGCAAACTCACAATCTCCTCTATCACCCACCCACCAATAAATCACTGTTTTTAACAGATTTCTAAAGCTAATCTGTCCCTCACAGCAGCAGCAGCAGCAGCAGCATCCTCTCCCTACACTAGTATGAGATGATGTGACATGCAGCACTACGTGACTCCAGCTTATATAAAGGCTGGGTTACATGATGCACTGGCCAATCACAGCCATGCCATTAGTAGGCATCGCTGTGATGGCTTCTAAGGGCAAACGAGTGAAACGCTTCTTGATTGGTTGTCCTGCAGCTATTCAACAGGCACGAAAAAATACCCGAACCCCAAACCCGAACCCAGACTTTTTCTCAAATGTTCGGGTTCGGGACACGGACACCCTAAAGTCCGGTCCCGACAGTTCGGGTTCGCTCAACTCTAGCTATGAACAAAGAGCGACAATTTTGAAAAAACAACAATATTGTTTACTTTTTGTTATAATACAAATCCAAAAAAATTATTCATCGGGTTTGGCCGATATGTATTCTTCTACATATTTTTGGTGAAAAAAAAATCACAATCGGCGTATATTGATTGGTTTGCGCAAAAGTTATCGTGTCTACAAACTATGGGAATTGATTTATGGCGTTTTTAATATTATTTTTTTTTTTACTAGTAATGACGGCGATCTGCGATTTTTATTGGGACTTTGATATTGGGGCGGACATTTTTGACACTTTTTTGGGACCAATGACGTCCATGGACGTCTTCCCGGAAATTCAGATCCGCTCTGGAGCTTTGGCAATAGCACGGATCTGTAGGGGTTAAACACATTTTTGTGGCCCTTTAATTCAGCCGAGGGAAATAACAGAAACAAGTTCAAAGTGGAAAGCTTCTGCAGCTGTTGAATGGAAGCTGATGCAGCTGTGGTGTGTAATACACATACACTACAGTATAAATGTCCTGAGAGCACTAAGTGGTATTATCTATCAGAACGTACAAATTACTTTATAAAACAAGCTGTTATTTTGTAAAATAATTACCCAATGTGTTCAGTGTGTTTTGTACAATTGCATTGTTTGTATCCGTACAGAAATTTGCAGAGGTTAATGGAAAGAATAACCTACTCGAGATTCAGCTGGAGCGATTAAATAGATTGTGGAAAATAGACCAGGCAAAAGAACAGAGCTCTGCACAAGGTATGAAAGAGATGCCATTCGGCTGTTTTTTATCGCACAGCGTTTTCATAAAGGGCTCTGCCAAACTTAAAGACCACCAATGCAGATATGAGGTTAGACCTTCGTCCCTGAATGCACAGGGCCCAATACCACTCCATAGGGCATTTAGCATACCTCCCAACTTTTTGGGATGTGAAGAACAGGGGACACCTATTAGCAAAAGCATGTAGGCTTAGGACACACCCCCTGCCACACCACTTAAAGGAGAATTATGCAAAAAAAGTTAAACCCACATTTTTTTTTTTTTTTTTACCATTACTATATCTTAATACTGACTTTTGACATTTACAAATGCAGCAATTTATACATTGGATGAAAGGTTGAGCACTGGGAAACACTTTTTGAAAGATAAATAGTGCTTTTTATATAAAACTATATGGATTAGACCAGAATAAGGGACAAATGAGGAGGAAAGAGGGACAGGGGGACATGTTTTCAAATCAGGGACAGCCCCTCGGAATCGGGGACAGTTGGGAGGTGTGCATTTAGTCTTGTCCTGCCACAGTCTGCCATAGCCTTTGACAGGCTGCCTTGAGCATGGATGCTGCCCCTGTCTCTCATGTATGCGCTAAAATGCCAGGAGGGACAGCAGTGGTTGCCAACCTTTTGGATCTCACGGACCACTAACATGAATTTTACATGCCTTATGCACACAATGCTACGGCTCTCTGCCCCCTCCCCCTGGATCACGCTGCTGCCTTATACACACTATGCTCCGCCTCTCTGCCCCCTCCCCCCACACTCTGCATCACACTGCAACCTTACACAGACTTGGATCTCACCTCCTTATCCAGCCATGTGCTCAAGTTCCTTGCTCCCTCCCACAGTCTGTGATCATCGCTGTCATTGGAAGCCCCCTCCTTCTTCACCTCCCACTCTCGGCACTATTCCCTCCCCCTTCCTCTGAGTTCACAGGAGCCAGAACTACAGATCGGGTATCAATGTGCGCTGACAGTTTTGACTGTCAGCATGCATTGAGAACAACACTGAAAATAACATTGGGGCAGTATACATACACCACAATGTTGATTTGCGGCAGGACCCCTAGGGACCACCAAATTTTTCTCCTGAACCACTGGTTGAGGACCGCTGTTCTAGACAACCCTGTGTGCAAGAAGCCTAGGTGCTTTTAAGCTTTCAAACATTTATACACGTAATGCACTATCTCCATCCCCTTCATCAAGAATAGGTCTGTGTCTAAGCCCTTCAGCCAGGAGGTGATGCTGCAGATACAGTAAATATATAACCTGCAGCACCAATAGGATAAGAATCGATAACAACCTTTCTCAACCTTTTGAACCCAGAGGAACGCTTGAAATAATGTTCCAGTCTCAGGGAACCCCTGCTAAAAATCCCTATTCAACTCATGATACTTTAGTGTGATGGTCAGTGGGAAGAATTCCCCCCTTACAGATAGCTAAAAAGATCAATGGAGTTAGTCGAAAATGATCTGAGAAGAACCTCTGGAGGAACACTAGAGGTCCATTGAACACTGGTTGAGAAATCCAGGTATACAGTATCTCACAAAAGTGAGTACACCCTCACATTTTTGTAAATATTTTATTCTAACTTTTCATGTGACAACACTGAAGAAATGACACTTTGCTACAATGTAAAGTAGTGAGTGTACAGCTTGTATAACAGTGTAAATTTGCTGTCCCCTCAAAATAACTCAACACACAGCCATTAATGTCTGAACCGCTAGCAACAAAAGTGAGTACGCCCCTAAGTGAAAATGTCTAAATTGGGCCCAATTACCCATATTCCCTCCCCGATGTCATGTGACTCGTTAGTGTTAATGGGGAGCAGGTGTGTTAAATTTGGTGTTATCGCTCTCTAATTAATTTGAATTAGAATAGAAAAGATTAGCATAGAATAGAAAATAGAAAAGAACAGAATAGAAAATAAGAGCATAGAATCGAAAACAAATAGAATAGATTAAAATATAGAAATAATATTATGGCTATATTCTTTCTATTTTATTCTATCCTATATTAATTGTTTTCCAATTATTTTCTATTCTATTCTCTTATTTTCTATTCTATGCCTTTCTATTATATTCTATTCTAATATATTCAAAATTCAAATTTCTGAAGATGGTTATATTCTTTATATTTTATTCTATTGTTTTTCTATTTGTAGCGCCCTCTACAGTAGGTAGGTGCTAGTATCAGGTTTTTTGTTGACAGAGCAGGTAAATTTAGGCAGGCCTGACTGGGAGTCACACCTGATGGTTTTGATTCTGGGTCGGAGAGTGACCTAGGGAGTGACTGGTGACTGCAGGTAGTGACCTCTTGGTAACCCCTCCTTTCTGGATCAGAGAAGGTGAAGCTTCTTAAGGCATGTTAAGGAGCTCTGACCCATATCCAACCTGGATTGGCTGGGGGTAGTCCTCCTTAAAATACCTGGGGTCAGCCCAGTCTGGGAGGAGAGTTTGGTTGGAAGAATTGGAGATGGAATGGAATTGGAGATGGAGTAGTACGGAGGCTGTCAAGGCCTAGAGGGAGTTCCCAGTCTGGGGGGTGACCTCGGTCTAGGGGAGCTAGGGTGCAGCCAGGAGGAGAGAGTGTGATCCTGGAGGAGAGGCACAAGGCAGAGCAGAAAGGGACAGCGGGAGAGGTCTCCAGGAGAGGAACTACAAGTTACAGGCGTCGGTGAGTGATGCACTCCCTTAAAAACTGGAAGAGGTACACCCGAGCAGATTGGGGTGGGAGAGAGTCTGAGAAGGGTGCGAGAGCCAGTTGGGACTGTGGTGTCACTGTGGCAGTGGAGAGGGCCGTTACAGCCAGGAGGGCTGGCAGGGCCAGGAAGAGGATGAGCTGGGAGCAGTAGTCCATCACACAAGCTAGCACATATGTACTTTGCTACACTTCGGGGGCCCCAGGGTCTCTGCCTGTAATGGGTGGTCCGGAAGTTGTGCTAAATCTAAAGCAGGCTTCACCATGTGCTAGCTAGGCCAGAACCAAATTTGTGCAGGAGAGAGGAACAAGGAGTTAACCGTGCAGCAAGTGTTTGTGCTGGAGTGAAGGAGGAGAAGTGTATATATTGAGGTGTACATAGAGGTCCCATAAAAGAACTGTTGATCCGTGGGCATCCCATAATCATCCCTACCCTATCCAAGTTCAATCTCCTAATAAATACTCAAAGACAGAGTACCAGTCTGTTCTGTGATTCCGGATGTGAGGAAGAAGTGTGACTGAGGACAGTGTGATCAGGTAAACCACAGCATTCAGCATTTAATCCCCTTATTTTCTATTCTATTAGTTTCTATTATTTTGGATTCCATTGTTTTGAATTATATTCTAATATATTCTATTCAAACTTGAATTTATTCTATTCAAATTTAGGAAGACGGTCATGTTTTATTTTATTTTATTCTATTCTATTAAATTATATTCCATTCTGTACTATTATTTCATTTTTATTCTATTGCTTTAATATTTTATATTCTATTTTATTGTATTCTTTTTAGAAAATCGATTTCTAATATCTTTGAATTTAATTGATTTGAATTTGTTTTCGCATTCAAATCGAATTTCGTCCAAATTTCGGTTCGTTATTTCGGATTCATTTAAATTTGTTTCATCTGAATGAAACGAACCACACATGTCGAAGGGTAACCATTGTTTAAACTCGTCAGGCCATTCAGATGAGTAATAAGAATAAGTAAAGGAGGAGTTGGAAAAGGGAGGGGAATAGCAGGGGTTCCCAGGGACTGCTGAATGCAACTGAGGGGACCATATTTTAACCAAATCAGCCCCCGAAGGATTTCACCCTTTAGGACCAGAGCACTTTTTGCGATTCAGCGCTGTGTCGCTTTAACTGACAATTGTGCAGTCGTGCGACATTGTACTCCAACAAAATTTGCGTCCTTTCCCTCCCACAAATAGAGCTTTCTTTTGGTGGTATTTGAGCTGCGTCATTTCTGATCGCCACTATAAACAAAAAAAGAGCGAATATTTTGCAAAAAAACGATTTTTCTTACTTTTTGCTAAAATACAAATCCTAAAAAAAAAATATAAAAAAAACATTTGTTTTCATTGGTTTTGGCCGATTTATATTCTTCCTCATATTTTTGGTAAAAAAAAAAAATCACAATCGGCGTTTATTGATTGGTTTGCGCAAAAGTTGAGAGTTCATTTCTGGATTTTTTGGGTTTTTTTTTACTAGTAATGGCGGCGATCTGTGATTTTTAGCGGTACTGCGATATTGCAGCGGACATGTCGGACCATTTTGACACTTTTTTGGGACCATTGGCATTTATACAGCGATCAGTGCTATAAAAATGCACTGATTACTGTGTAAATGCCATTGGCAGTGAAGAAGTTAACCTGGAGGGTTAACTGTGTTCCCTGGGCGTGTTCTAACTGTATGAGGGCTGGGCTTGCTGGGGGATGGGGATGATCACGGCTTCCATATACAGGAAGCCTGTGATCACAGCCCTTCCCCCTCTGTCAGAACGGGGATCCGTGTTTACTTACACGGACCTCCGTTCTTTCACTGCGGGGTTACTAGTTATCATGGCCGCCCTCAGGTGACGGCGGTTTGCGATAACGAGCCACTTTGCCACCATCACGCTGCGGCGGGCGGTCGGCGAGTGGTTAATTAGATCTCATCAGCCTTTGATCAAGGTTCAAGCCAAGAATCCTCATAATTTGGGAGGTGAAATTGAGAGACCTGTGGATGGCACACTTATTTCAAACCTTCATCCTGCAGTGTAGCTTCTATCTCAGCATGTATCATAGCTCTGTAATACAGGTTTTGGTCTTAACTATGCAAAAAGAGGGTTTTTTTCCCCAGCTTGAGCAATCGTCTGTTAAGGCCTGGTTCACACTTTTTGCATTTTTTAGTACCTGTTCAGTTTTGCAGAAATACACTACAGTCCATAGTCCATTTAACATGTTTTTTTCCTATGGGTCACGTTCACATCTGTGAATTTTATGGAAAGGGCCAGGGACTTTTATCTGGTTTTTGGTTTCATAGACTTCAATGAATCAAAAACGTGTATTGAAAAATGCAAATTGCACCTGGGCTATGCAAACTGCAACCTGCATAGGTGTGAACGGGTCTTAAAGGCTGTAGTTTTCTGTAGCAATAATTTAAACTGAGATAGATTAAGCTCCTCTGGATATTTATTAGCTGAGCAGTAAGGGGGTCATAAACTCAAACTGATCTTTTTATTGTCTATAAATGCAAGAGAGCAATAGATAAATCTTAGCACCCATGCATATGTACGCTTTGAGGTAATGTGCGGTAAAAATTGTGTTTTACCACGCATTAAAATAGTAACTTAAAAAATGATAGGGGTTCCTAACAACATTATCTATAATCCCGTTCTGGGGTTCTCCTCCCAATTATAACATCAAGTAGCTAAATATAACATAGAAAAAGGGATTTCTACTGATTACTAGTTGAGCGAACCCGGACTGTAAAGTTCAGGTCCGTACCGAACTTTGGGGTGTCCGGGACCCGGACCCGGACTTTTCAAAAAAAGTCCGGGTCCGGTGTTCTGGTAATTTTAATGAAAAATCTTAAAAATGCTGTAAAAAGGGCCTGTGGGGTTTCAAGCCATGCCTGGACTTGAAATGTCAGGCCCAAGCGAGTTGATCATTAGTCATCTTTAGGGAAAAAGATACAATATAAATCGATGAACTACAATATTAACCCTCCTCTTGGGGTCTTGCCCTAATATCTATTACAACAATCCTTGGGGATAGTAAAAAATTCAATGATAAAATTACGCACCATTTTGTGTTAAAAATGGCGTGTAATGGAGTTTCGCATGTATACGTACCCACGATTCTAAATAGATAACGAGAGAACGTAAATATCTGTTATT
>BLSH010213157.1:161359-176617 GCA_018402905.1 Glandirana rugosa | reverse complement strand
AATTGTAATCTCCGGTATCTTGACAAGATTTTAGTAGAAGTTTGACACAGTTTTTTGATATTTATTCGGCCCTCATGGGTATAGTGACAAGACGTTTTACACACATAGTGAAATTTCGTTTGGCCTTTAGTAAGGTGTAGAAAATAAGTGTGAAGAAAAATTTTACACACATAGTGAAATTAACTTTGGCAGTTTGTAACGCTTATTTATAGTTTTTTGACACAGTTTGAAGATGATTTTAGAACAGTTCTATGGCCTCTAATGTTAATTAATACTTTTCAGACCCATTTTGAAGATGATCTCCATTTTTGCATTTTTTATGTTTTTATTTTTTAAAAAATATTTAAAGTTATTTCCCTGTCCCCATTTCTTTGTAGGTCACTTGTCCCACCCTTACCCACATTTCCTTCCTTTTGCAGACCTCTAGGACCTTCCAGGACGATTTTACAGCACTTTTTGTACCTAAAAGTCCGGGTCTCCATTGATTTCAATGGGGTTCGGGGTCCGGGACAAAGTTCGGGTTCTGTCCGGACCCGAACCCGGACTTTGTCCCGAAGTTCTGCCGAACCAGCAGAACCCGGACTTCTAGAAGTTCGCTCAACTCTACTGATTACCACAGACACATCTCAAGAAAGCACATTGCAATTACATGTGTATAAAAAGCATAACATCTGTCATCAGTCAACTCATTTTGCAGATTTCCCGCTTCTTAGGATTGAACATTGCTTGACATAACATCAATACATCTACAAAGATGAACAAATTTTAAAAATGATATGTAGTACATATGCACAGCAAAATTCCTCAATGTATTATTTTTTCAGTCCAATATATACATAAACGAGTACAAAAGATGAAAAATAAACTGAAAAGATAAAGTGGCTGTTGTCTAGGAAGAAAGGGAAAAAAAAGAAGAAAAAACACATATATAACACACACCTATACATATACAGTATCTCACAAGAGTGAGTACACCCCTCACATTTTTTGTAAATATTCTATTACATCTTTTCATGTGACAATACTGAAGAAATGACACTTTTCTACAATGTAAAGTACTGAGTGTATAGCTTGTATAACAGTGTACATTTGTTGCCCCATCAAAATAACTCAACATACAGCCATTAATGTCTAAACCGCTGGCAACTAAAGTGAGTACACCCCTAAAAGAAAATGTCCAAATTGGGCCCAATTAGCCATTTTCCCTCCCCGGTGTCATGTAACTCGTTAGTGTTACAAGGTCTCAGGTGTAAATGGGGAGCCGGAGTGTTAAATTTGGTGTTATCGCTCTCACTCTCTCATACTGGTCACTGGAAGTTCAACATAGCACCTCACGGCAAAGAACTCTCTGAGAATCTGAAAAAAAGAATTGTTGCTCTACATAAAGATGGCCTAGGCTATAAGAAGTTTGCCAGGACCCTGAAACTGAGCTGCAGCACGGTGGCCAAGACCATACAGCGGTTTAACAGGACAGGTTCCACTCAGAACAGGCCTCGCCATGGTCAACCAAAGAAGTTGAGTGCACATGCTTAGCGTCATATCCAGAGGTTGTCTTTGGGAAATTAACGTGTGAGTGCTGCTGGCATTGCTGCAGAGGTTGAAGGGGTGGGGGGTCAGCTTGTCAGTTCTCAGACCATACGCCGCACACTGCATCAAATTGGTCTGCATGGCTGTCGTCCCAGAAGGAGGCCTCTTCTGAAGATGATGCACAAGAAAGTCCACAACTCAGTTTGCTGCAGACAGGAAAACTAAGGGCATGGATTACTGGAACTATGTCCTGTGGTCTGATAAGACCAAGATAAACTTATTTGGTTCAGATGGTGTAAAGCGTGTAGCGGCAACCAGGTGAGGAGTACAAAGACAAGTGTGTCTTGCCTACAGTCAAGCATGGTGGTGGGAGTGTCATGGTCTGGGGCTGCATCAGTGCTGCTGGCACTGGGGAGCTACAGTTCATTGAGGGAACCATGAATGCCAACATATACTGTAACATACTGAAGCAGGTATGATCCCCTCCCTTCAGAGACTGGGCTGCAGGGCAGTATTCCAACATAACGACCCCAAACACACCTCCAAGACGACCACTGCCTTGCTAAAGAAGCTGAGGGTAAAGGTGATGGACTGGCCAAGCATGTCTCCAGACCTAAACCCTATTGAGCATCTGTGGGGCGTCATCAAATGGAAGGTGGAGGAGCGCAAGGTCTCTAACCTTCCACCAGCTCCGTGATGTCATCATGGAGGAGTGGAAGAGGACTCCAGTGGCAACCTACGAAGCTCTGTTGAACTCCATGCCCAAGAGGGTTAAGGCACTACTGGAAAATAATGGTGGCCACACAAAATATTGACACTTTGGGCCCAATTTGGACATTTTCACTTAGGGGTGTACTCACTTTTGTTGCCAGTGGTTTAGACATTTATGACTGTGTGTTGAGTTATTTTGAGGTTACAGCAAATATACACTGTTATACAAGCTGTACACTCACTACTTTACATTGTAGCAAATGATCATTTCTTCAGTGTTGTCACATGAAAAGGTATAATAAAATATTTACAAAAATGTGAGGGTTGTACTCACTTTTGTGAGATACTGTATACTGGACATGACCAACATATATCAAGAAGAAAATGTCTACACCATCCCATATCATGGGGAGACAATTAGGAGACCACAAGAGAGAGGGGACAGGACCCTATAAACATAATAGTAGATTTCTCAAGCTCAGAATATCCACATACCCAAGAAGAAAATAAAAGGTATCAATCTAAAGCAGAGGACAACACATTACAGTAATCAGGGACTGCAGAGCCATTCCATTTGTTCCAAAGTTGTTCCAGCAGGGGGCAAAGCAGCCACCAAGCATTATATAAAAAAGGGGGTATTTCTGTGCATGAAGGTTACATTCAGAATGAGTTAATGAAGCACACATGGTACCCCAATGCATGGTGTTAAATGGCCCTAAAGCAAAAGTAGAAAATCACATTAATACACCAATAAAGTATTTTTTTTATGTTTAGGTATGTGAGACTTGTCTGAAACTGAATTCATTTTACATTTCAAAAAAGAGAATGCTTTTGTGTTACAAAATAAAACAAGTTAATTTGTTCATTGTGTTTATGTGAAAGGTACACATTCATCGCTCTGTTTTTGCTTATTAATGTGCAGAATGTGCCGCATTACAGAACATGATAAAAGGGCTGCAGGAGACAATGGAAGCACAATGTAACATGAAAGGTAAGCGATGTACCAATCTTAATTAATGTGTTAAGCAATCCGCTGTAAGAAAATAGCACAGAGTAGCCCAGGTCTGCACATACTTGGTTTGGTGTTTGAATTCTGTTTTACGCCTGCCATTTCTCCGAAATTTCAATGAAAATATCCTTATCTTCTTCTGTTGTTAATGTGGCCCCATTCTCTTTTCAGGTTCCTCTGGAGCCACCCTTATGAACCCGCTCCTACAGCCCAATGTGTTGATGGCTTACTCCCCAGAATAGTGATTGGCAGCTTTGGGCACACATGCTTTTTGCATCAATGGCTCTAAGAATGATGGGACATGTAGTACCAGCCATGTGTCTTTATGACATTTACAATGCACCATCCCCCTAGCCAGAAGCTCAGGGAAGCGGTGCTGGGGAAAAAGGAGCCAGGGGTTTAAAAAAATATATACTGTAACTAGTAAGCGACATCATTTATGAATATTTGTTGTGTTAAAATCTTCCTATTGTAGTGCCCCCCCTAAAGAGCCACTGATGAATTTGGTCCTATTTCCCCCTTTGTAGCACACACAGTCAGGCACACAGCATTTTCGTTTTTCTTCACTGGTTCATAAAACAGTCTAGGGGTTATTTTTAGTTTTTTTTTTTTTTTTAAATGGAACAGGGATGGGGAATAGGGAGCTATTGAATCTGGCTTCACTTGAACAAAGAAATGTCCCACTGGATCTCTAGGCTCAATGTGACCTGTACTCCTTCCAGAGTTTAACGCTACATACTGTCACACTTTGCAGCACTGGGGTCTTGTACTTAGCCACAGAATCATCAGTTGCATCCTGCTGATATCCACCAGGCTCTTCCCAGTGAGGAAGATGTAGACTCACACAGCCTCTGGGCAGCTTGGGCTTTCTCCCACAATTTCCTTCCTAGCTTTATCCCGCGAGCTTCTTCCTGACCCAACTGGATCCTTGGACTAGGATTTGCGAATAGGCACCCAGCTAAGCCTAGCTGGGACCTCAGTGTCTTCTGGTTGGCTTCCTCCCAGACTTCTGCCCCAAGGGGCAGAGCCCCAACATAGGGGTTTCCTTTTGCAGAACTGGCTCCAGGAACACTGCCCCTGCTGCACATGCCTCAGCCTACTTATGGGCTTTCCCTCCACTTTCTGTGCACACCTCCCCAGGGATTGGTTGGAGTTCCAATTATATTCAGGCTGCCTGTCCTGCTCTCCCTCCCACTATGCTTCTAGGAACTCTAGAAAATGGGGGGGGGGGGGTATCAGAATAGCAGCCTGTGAAACATTGAGCAGTCCTGAGCACTCCCTGCTCCACTGTTTACAGGGGAGCCAAACTAAATTTTCCAAGCAGTCTACTCAAAACTAGGAGGGTGCTATACAATATGCATGGTTACTTTACTGTTAACATGGTGTGTGTGTGTGGTGGGGGGGTTATTACTACTTTCATTTACAAGTGAGCTTAAAGTGAAGTTGCATGATGCTGCACATGTGATCAGTTATGGCACCAGCCATTGTGGCTTGACAGTCCACAACAGCACAAGCACTGTGACAGTTATTGTTAATGGCATGCCTTGGATGTATCTGTTTTGAGAAACTGTGAAACTGTTGGGTTTAGTTCTGCTTTAAGCGGACCGAGCATTCGATTTTTTTTTTGCTCTAGTACTATTATATAGGGAACAAGCCCAGTGATAACTCAATCAAAAGAGGGAATAACTGGAGCCTCATTCCTGGAAGTGAGTGGGATGTGGTAGTACTTGAGAAAATGTTCAAGTGGGCAGTGCATATGACAAAGAGGTAGCATAGCTATGAGAGAGATTCCTGAGGACAAGGCTTATACAAAAAAGGGGAGGTGTATGAGAGGGGTTGGAAGTGGGGAACGGGGTGGTGGAGTAGTAAGGGAAGAAGAGAATTGAGAGAGGGGGCAGATTAGGAGTGAGGGAGAAGGTAGAGAAGGCCTCCTCAGCCTCCAACCAGGTCAAAAGTTCTACTCACTACAATATAGACTATCCATTAGGGGCAGCAGGTAAAGAGGAAGAAGAAGCCTGTATGTCAATTTGGTGGGTCTCCTCAGCATAGGTCCTCCCTACCCAACCCCTAAAGGGAGAGGGGGTAGCACCACTAGCCTAAGTCTAAAAGTACCGTAGGAGTAGACCTCCTCAGCAGAGATACCCGTACCTATGACTGGCGATCAAGGGGTTAATCCCATCATGTGTTTGTATCGTTCAGTGGTTTTAGTGAGTCTTACAATTTATTTCATCATGAAATATTATTTCAATTTGCACCTCTCCCTAAACGAGTTAATAACAGTGTAACAAGACCCAAAACGTTTTTTGTTTTGCATGGGGTATTGATGTTCCCTTGGTGGAGTAATAAAAACCTGACAAAGGTTCCTTGCCATTTTTCAATAATTCATGTACTGGCGACACTAGAAGAAAGAGATGAAATCTACCCAAAACGGATGCAGCAATGACAAAAAAAAAATGTCACAGGACCCAATCTCTCCCCACTCAATTCAAGACTAAGGGAAAAAACTGAAAGTGTTACTAAACCCAGGACCCTGCATTCACTATATCTGGTCTCCCATGGTACACAGAGCATGGGAATGCAATTGTTTTAGTAAAAATAAACTGCTAAATACCTTGTCTGATCAGCAGTATATAGCAGTCTTGTGACTTCTATCAGTGTCTGGATAATTCTACTCTGTCCTATGAGGCTGCAGGACCCCTGACCCTCTGTCTGGACAGTGCTGATTGGCCCTGTGCTGATCACATGCATTCTCCCAAGAAAAAAAACTCTCTAGCAATACACACCAAACTGAGCATGTGCAGAGTGACTCCAAAGGCTCTGTACTATAAGCAGATGGATTGGGGACCGTGGAAGAATGGGCGGATCAGGGAAGACAGGATCAAACAGCCTTTTTTACACAATACACAGGATTAACACCTTAGGTCCCACAGGCAGTATAACCAGCATTCTTTACTGCATATACAGACTGGTTTTACTGTTGTGGGTTTAGTAACACTTTAAGTTAGAGCCCCTTTTAGGTAATGTTTGCTCAGTGTGCAATAAAGATGTTTTCCATGTTTGTACTGTATAGATCAGTTTGCTAAGGGAATGTGAGGTATCCTGCTTAATGTTCTATTTTCATTTTTCGATGAACATTTATAGACATTCGCAGCTTGTATAATCAGCCCCTTGCCTTTGTTTTTAATCAGCACAAAAGGCCAGCAGAATAAACTTGTTATCCGTGGCCAATACTCTAATTGATTGCATTTGCTGAGAATGAGATGCAGTAACTGTTTTTGTTTAAATTGGCTTAGAATCATTAAACACTTCTGTGTATGTTTAGATGAAAACTGCATTCTGAAGAAGACTATAAATGACTTAGAGGAGAAACTACAAAGTGAAACACAGGTAAGACTGATGAAAAAAAGTTTGCAGTTGGTGCAGTTTTTCCAGGAGCTGTTTTGGTCAGGGTGTTATTCATTTCCAACAATCTTTATTAATTTCCAATACAAAAAAAAGTGTGATTGACACATACTGTAAGTAGAATTGTCTCTCATACATATAAAGAGTAATAAATAAAGAACACATCATGTAAAAGGGGAGGGAAAGCAAATGCAAGTCATATATACAAATCAGCGTATGTGACTTGGAGTCAGCAAGTACAAAATCTGAAGGCAAACAATATAACAGCAAATGAATTGGACCCTACTGTCCCCGTTCAATATGCGTGAAATGTATTTTCCAATCTAATGTGTCAATCTGAGACAAAGTAAACCTGCCCATATTGGGCAAACAGGAAGAATTTTTCTGTCTCTGGGGGGGGGGGGGGGGGTCCCCTCCATCGCCCTGTCCCAGTCCAAACTACAGCCATTGCATAGCCTGGGACGCTTTGACAGAGCTCCAGAAACCACTACAGAAATTGAAGAAAGAAGAAATAGAAAGATAGTAAAGGGGGATAGAAGCAAGTAACCATCCGATCAGAAAAATAGCAACACTAGCCATATACCAAGAGGTAGGAGGTCAAGGAATCCCAAACCTTTTCAAACAACTTCACTTTGGCTTTAAGTAGCACAGATAGTTTTTCATTTATCATGAACCAAGATAGCTTAGCTTTGATCATATCAAGTGGGGTAATAGTTGACTTACGGGATCATGCGATGGTAATTTGTGCCACTATAAATATAAAGGAAATCAACCTTTTCACATGTCTCAGTGCCTCTTGTACAGGATAGCCTAATTCAGCTTGTTGTGGAGATTTCTTAAGGTTCTCTTGGGTCAGGGAATAAATAAAATTATAGATGCACGTCCAATACGCTTTAATTTCGGGCATGTCCACCATGCATGATAAAGTTGTGCCTTCCTGAGCACAACCACGGAAGCACAATGTAGAGGCTCCTGGGACAAAGGGGGCCAATCTACCATCGAAGTAGTGTTTTAACCTTGATGATAGATGTATTTATATAAGGTTTTGAGGTATAGCTTGCTATCTTGTACCATTCCAACTGTTCCGCTTCTATATCTAAATCACTGTCCCATTTTATCACATAAAGCAATTTAGTAGGTAAAGTACAACGCTGAATATGACCAGAACATTTATCGAAATTCTTGCACAAAGATTCAAAGCAGCCATGCAGGACAGGCCACTCTAGGACAGCCCGAAGCGCAAAAAATAGCATAGGGCTAGCATGACTAGGGTGACAGGGTAATTAGGCATAAACAGGGTTGATTTCAGAATAGAAGCAAGGTTGGTGCGGTATTGGTGGGTTCAATCGTAGGGAGGGGTTTCAGTTGGGCAGGGAAGTGGGTAGTAATGCTTCCTGCTTCCGGAAAGGAGTCTTGTTGTGGAAGAAGTACGTTCCCATCTGCCCACCCCAGTATTGGATCGATACTATCGAAAGGTCATGTTGTGTTTGGCAGTTGGGGTCTTTGGAGGCGTTTAAAATTTGCTCTGATGATCATATTAGGGACCCATCTCAGGTATTGAGTCCCCTGTGGAATGCCAGTTGGTGGGTTAACTGGTAAGTTAAAATGAGTGGTATCTGCAGAATGTTTGAGGTTGTCTCCGAGCTGGTGCGGCTGGGGACCTTGTAAGTCTTATGCAGATACCGAAGTGCATACCTGATACTAGTTGCCTCCAAAGATCAGCAACCTTAGGTTTATTGTTATGTTTATGGTATTATTATGTTATTCCTGTTTTAAGGAATGTTTGTTTTATTTGGTTATTTTGTTGATAAATGACAGCTAGCAGTGTCATGGTGGTTATTGCTTTAATTGGGGTAAAAGGGATCAAGGCAGATAGCAGTCTTTATTTATTTATTTATGTGTGGCCGTTTACATCTGGCAGGCCTGAGTCATGCATTTTGGGGAAGTGATGAAGTAAAAAAGTTGTATGTATTGTTAGATTTCCATATCGGAAAACTGGTAATTGTTGGTTGTTGGGATAGAATGCTGTCACCCCTGTACACATCTGCAATCCTTAAAAAGCCCTTTTCTTGCCACCATTTAAACACCGATGGAGTGAGACCCTGGGTAAACTATGCAGTTGTGAAATAGAGGAGCCAAGGGAGTATGAGCTGTTTTGAATGTATGCGAGGCCCACAGTCTGTCCCACAAGCTCAGCCAAAAGGATAAAGTAGGGCACAGTATGGAAGGCTTATCTATAGCCAGTAGTCATATTAAGTGACTGATTGGCATGGAAGAATATGGGTGAGATTTTACAGACACCCATAGAAGAAAAGATTTCTGAGTGTGATGTTGAATCAATTGCGCCATTTGAGCAGCCTGAAAGTATTTCAAAAGGTCAGAGACTCCCAAATGGCAGAGTAATTCTTTTGGTAGATAGTGGACAGGGAAGGGGTTAAGTGGATGCCTAGATAGGGCAGAGAGTCTGATTGCCAACTAAAGTTACAATTTCTTTGCACAGTCTGGATCATCTAGAGACAAATTTAGCTCCCGAGATTTCGTATAGTTTACCTTCAGTCCTGATACGGCAGAGAATTGCGTTAAGAGGGCTTGCAAATTCGTGATAGTGACAATAGGTTAAGATATTAGCAACAAGATATTGTCGGTAAAAAGGGCACACTTGTGTTCCCTGTCTCCACAAAAGATGCCTCTAATATCGGGATTCTGCCTAATCTTAATAGGTAACGGTTCCAATGCTAATAGAGGGGAGACAAGGGGCATCGCTACCTAGTTCCCCTGTATATGTGTAAGGTTTAGGATCTATAGCCCTTTACTGACAAGGAGGCTAGAGGATTCTCATACAGCATCCTTAGGATCAAAAGGAAGTAAGGGCCAAAACCATTTTTCTGTAAAGTGTAAAATAGATATTGTGTCAAATGCATTTTGCAGGTCTAAGGATAAAAGCATACCTCTACACGGTGCTATAGTGTCCCAGTCAGAGTGAACAGCTGAGATAATATCAATGATGCGCCAAGTTTGATCCGATGCTTGCCTGTGTGGAACAAAGCCCACCTGGATGGGGTAAATGCATTGTGGAAGGAAGGAGCTGAGTCTGGTGGCTAAAATTTTGGTCAAAATGTTTAGATCCACGTTAATTAATGATATAGGTTGATAGTTTGCACAATCTTCATGATCCCTCCCTGGCTTCAGGAGAAGATGAATATAACGCGTCAGCGTAGTGTCACCACCGTAAGCTGGACGTGTGCCCCAATCATCCTCCCACCCCATGGGACAGCCAGGAGTCAGCTGGAGCCCATGCCAACAGCATTGTGTGCAGTCTACAAGCACTGTAGGCCAGACGGTAGCACACCCCAATGTCATTGACGGTAGTTTCCGGCATCAGAACGGGACTTGGACAGGGCCCCCCCCCCCCCAATTCCTGGAGACTGGTGAGACCCGACTATTGCGGTCCTTTCTGCTCATATGCTTTGAGACTCGGTGTACTTGCTGAACCAGCCAGATGTATTGCCTCCACCGAGGTATGACAGGGTGAGGGACGGATGTCGGTTCATCTCTGCTTGGCTTAGCACAGTCCAGTGTTCTGACCTAAGCCAGCATACATAGTGACTTCCTTACAGTGATAGTGACTTATCACGTGTGTGCTCAACCTGGCGTGCTGCTGTAGCTACAGCTATAGAATACTGACTGAGACACGGTTGGGTGAACAATTGATCCCATCGAGCCTTTTCTAGCCCATACCATTACTGTTTGCACATGATATGCTTTACTACAATCAGGCTGTGGACGGCATGTTTACAGTGTATGGATAGTTGGTGAACACTACTGAGTCCCTCCTTTCTGACACCAGGAAGAATGATCAAGTACCTTAATGGCATGACTACTATATGCATTTAGCCTTTATTCCGTATCTAACCAGCTGTATTGGCCACACGATGACTTACCCTTACCTCCATCATCAAGGAGGGATACGGAGGGTCTAGCTCCAGTCTACATTTTGGATCATCACTTACCATCACACTTAATAGCTCAGCACTATAGTGACTTCAGATCCCTCCCCTCCTCTCTATGGATGGTAGTTAGGGTGTAGTGGTGTATGTGTGTGGAGTGAGAACGGGCCACACATGACTTGCTAGACAGCGTTGTCGATTTTATTATTGTCTTCTACAATGGTGATATTGTTGGGTTTTAATTGATCTACAATAAAATGTATTATTTTTACATGGTTCCTGCATGGTTTTCTGGGTGAGTTTCACCATTTTTTTGTATAGTTGTGCTAGACCAAGGGAACTACCCCTAATTTTGGGGGTCAAGTAATTAGTCAGCTCATGGTCCATAGGACCGCCTGACGGAGTGTATATAAATGTATACATATATGTGGGGGTTACTTCATCAGTGTAACCTCTATATAAACACATATATATATACATTATTGATACCGCTACAGGTGTTTTTTATTTCACTTAATTTTTGTCGAAGATGAATACAAGCCATGTTTTCTTATGGCGTAAGTGTGCCCCCTTTTGTATGCTATTGAAAAAATTGCAAAGAGGGGGGGCCAACAGATCAGAGTATATATGGAAACAGAGACCGGAAAATACATCTGGGCCTGGTGCCTTTGATGGGTTGAGTTGTTTTATAGCCGCCCCAATTTCTGCTATCATAAAGGCTTTTTACATAAGGCCTTTATGTTCTCCCTGAAGGCAGGGTAAGGGAAGGTCATGAAAAATTGATCCGCTAATGTGTGTGGAAATTGATTGGGCACGGAATATAATCTAGAATAAAAGTTTAATAATTCCTACATTGAAAGTTATGGGATTTAAATGAATAAGCCAGTGCTGAGACATAGTTTGGGAGGTTCTAGATTGTAGTAACATGGATTTAATTTCCATGCCAGAAGTGTGCTAGATTTGTCTCATCAAGTGTAGTATTTAAGGCTTGACCAATGGGGGGATTTGTCTGTTTCGTCTTGAGGCTAGTACTGAGAGCGATACGGGCCAATTCGATCTGACATCATAAGTCTTTGTGTGTGTCCCTTTTCTGTTCTCTCAAAAGATTTGTCAGCTCTCTCACCTGATCACCAAGGAGGAGCTCCACTACTACCACAGCAGTAACTCACAAAAAGGAAACAGACTCACTAAGCAGCTCTACATGCAACTGTAGACTGTGGAGTAACTAATTCAAACTGTCAGCCTGCAATGATTTAATTATATTTCCCGCTACCATGGTAAAAGGGTATAAATAGTGGCCTTATAGGTTGTCCACTATTGCCTGTTATTTTTAAGGGGGGGTTGTAAAAGAGTGCATTATAGGCCACCCAACTCTGGTCAGCAATATATATATATATTTTTTTAGGAGCACATGATTGGAGCCAGAGCCTTCAAAAAGGGTGGGTTTGGGTGCAGAGCACTGCACCTGGAGCCCACCCAGTTGTGTGACATTAGCAAATTCATATTTGCTAATGTCTTCATGTTTCTCCTCCCAACCAATCAGGAAGTAGGTCCTGAGACCCAATTGCCACGAGTCCTGACTCCTGGTTAGCTTGGAGGAGAAAGGACGACCGGGACTTGGGAGGAGACACAGGGGGGAAGTCGCTGATGCCGCGACCTGGATGGGGTAAGTGCAGGGCTGGAGGAGGACCTGGTAAGTGACGACCGAGCAATGGGGGGAGCACCGATCGATCAAGCAAGTGCCGGGGGGTGGGGTGTTATGTGTTTGGTTGGGCTGGCTGCTGGCTGGCTGAGGGGGCTGCGGGCCGCCCTCCCCCCAAGAAAATTGAGCACCAACCACCACTGGTCCACACTCACTATAGATAATTGTTTTTCTTGTTTACAATTGTCCCTTTCCTTCTTTTCTGACCTCCCCAGCCTGTTTGTCTCCTTTAGCAAGCCAGCTGCTAATGAGACACCCGTGCATGCGTGCTCCCATGCGGGACCTGAGCCAAGCTCTGTGTGTCCACAGACAAACAGCATCCAGCAAGTCAGACCCCTGCTCTGTCCTCCTAGCAATTTGATTGGGGGCAGCACAAGCCTATCACTCCACTGCCCTCAGTACCCTTCTGTACAACCAGGAAGTTTGAGGAACGGTGCAGATCATTCTGAAACTAAAAGGCAGTAACAAATATTTTGGGATGGGGGCATTAGGTACCATTTTAAATATTGTTCAATCCCTAACTTCAAAACCAGCTGTCGCTTTGAATACTAGCATCCTTTGAAGAATTCCTTATTAGCCAATAAAAACCAACCCGTGTAAATCTTTACTTGCTTTACAGGCTTCTGGTTGGGGGAATTTGAAGTGGAGACTTCCATTGTCTGCCAGATGGGAGAGTCAATAGGGCATTAACTTCTTAGAGGAGGAGCGGGAAAGGGCTTTTATTCTGATAAATTATCTATGTCTACTATCTTCCAAAAAAAAAGCTTTGAAATATTGTTTATACAAATAAAACCATCCATAATGGAGTACAGAGATTTGCAAGTATGCCATGTTGCTCATTTAACAGTGAAGGTTTCAAAACTAGCATGTTGTTGAATGTTGATGACCCCTTTTCCAATGTATCCCTTACAATCCCCTGTTATAGTATAAAGAGGGACAGAGGATAGGAGATCAGCATGGCAGTGTACAGGGGGCCAGTAGGGCGGTGTACAGGGTGTCAGCAGTGTACAGTGGGCCTGCAGGGTAGTATACAGGAGGCAGCAGGGTGGTATACAGGTGCCAGTAGGAAAGTGTACAGGGGGCAGCAGGGCGGTGTACAAGGTGTCAGTAGGACAGTATACAGGGGGTCAGCAGGGTTGGAGGGGCACAATTGTAGTCTAAGGGAGCACAACCCACCCCAGCACCCTCTTAGATCCGGCCATGAAGGGGAGTTACAATAATACACGTTTTGTGAGATAACACCCAACTTTTATAATGGCAAGCAATCACTGCAACACTGCAGCACACTTTTTGTGGTGCACTTTTAGCCCACAGAAAACTGTCCCTACCATGGACTAGTTGGTTGTGTTTGCCTCCCAAAACAAAAGTTCATGGTCTTTCCTGTGTTGTAGGAAAGGTGGGGTTATATGGAGGGTTATATGGCATCACACTAGGACTAGGTCATGTGACAGAGATTTTGTGTTGTAAAGTAAAATGTGCCTCCAGCAGAAAAGTCCAGCAAGTCAAGTGTGACGCATTATTGTCAGCTAAAGAAATGGTCATAATGGGTTAGGGATGAATGCATGTTTTGTTTTATATTTCACTTGGTTAAATATGGAAATACATTTTTTTAATGAGGCCTGTAACTTGGACGGAAATGTCTGTTATCCTGCCATTTCTGATTAACAAGGTGCAAGGTCTGGCTGAGCTGTGGAGAGCAAGAACTCATCAGCTTTGTTCTGTATGGCAATAATTCTTATATTGTCATGCTATGAGTACATGGAAATATATACTCAGATCCTGTGTTTAATTAGAACATTTTGAATGGTTTAATGGGGCTCACCTAAGATGCATCAATACTAAAGACAATTTTGTTTAGTACAAATTTATTGCCTATGCTGAGGGAAGTGCGTTGTTCTCCAGAGAGCAATTAGCTATATAAACAAATCAAATAGATCTCACATTATCCACTTATCTATTGCAATGAAACATAACTGTGGTCTGAAACCAAAGTGAGATATCTCCCTAGTCAGTCTGTTATTGTACTGGGTCTTCTGCATGTTTAGCATCCATAAACATTTTCATATGAAAAAAAGGACATAATCACAGTACTCCTATGAGATTATTTAAAGTTGACCTGTCATTCAAATTCACAGTTCATGTAAATCAATAGGTAACATATCATTATTAACAAATCATATTTATTTTGAGCAAAAAAAAAGTACCTCCTTCTTGCCATGGATTAAAAAAATACAATGCTTTAGACTTAACAACAAAAAAAAAATTAACTAGCGCCACAGATATTAGTGAACAATTGAGGAATTAAATGAGATTCCTGTCGCCTAATACCGGTGAATCACCAGATGATATAGCAAGAAGAAAGAAGCAAGCAGCGCAAATCTATAATCCCACAATCTAGTGGTGGTGAACTCCCTGCTATTAACGGGGTTCTGGTATTTTATTCCACGTGTTGAAAAGCTGTTAAGGGCAGCCAATCAACAAGTGTTTCACTGGTTTTCCCTAGAAACCATCACAGCAATGCCTACTAATGGCATGGTTGTGATTGGCCAGTGCACCATGTGACCCAGCCTCTATATGGGGCTGGAGTCACCGTGCTGCATGTCATATGCTCTCAGGATAGTTTAGGGAGAGGATGCTGCTGGCTCTGTGAGGGACAGATTGCAGAACATCTCATCCTGCATTACTGAACAATCTGATTGTGGACTAGGGAGAGATACTAGTACTGGTGCTTTGAGGGACAGATTTCACACCTCATCCTGCTGCACAGAACGATCTGACTGGACTAGGTAGAGTCTGTTGCTTTAAGGGAAAGATTATTCTTCTAAAATTATCATGAAGTTGTACAGGGAAAGGTTCCAGCTGTTGCTTTAAGGGAAAGATTAGTGTTCTAAAATCATCATCAAGTTGTACAGGGAAAGGTTCCAGCTGTTGCTTTAAGGGTAATATCTAAACGCGACGAA
>BLSH010213157.1:148246-159820 GCA_018402905.1 Glandirana rugosa | reverse complement strand
ACTGGAGTTGACGAAATAAAGGCTGGCCACTCAGGAACCAAAATAACATAAGTCTATTGTTAAAGAAAGAAATAACATTAATACATAATACAACATAAAATAATACTGACAACGCTATCACTTCCAGCGCCCCTAACATGTAATAAAATCAATAATGAAACGACGGGGTCCAAAAACTCCCGACAAGATGCTTAAAAATAAGGTAAAAAGAATTATATAAGAATTATATAAAAAAGATGAATGTAAACGTCACAGGGGAGGAGAAACCTCAATGTGCAGACAGTGAAGGTCGCGGGTGACGTCACTTCCTGCTTCCGGACGCGTTGCGTTCCACGAACCGGAACTTCGTCAGCGGATGCGGAAGTGACGATATCACCCGCATATATAATGGACCTGCACGTCAGCTGACCTCAGATGTCCAATCAGCGACCGCTGTGCCTCAAAATAGCTACCAAGCGGACAAATTCATTAAAAATGTAAGTAGAAAAAATATATTAAGAATATATTAAGAAAAATGGAATAAAAATTCGTAGAACAGCCCTCAAAAACCTGGGGCAGCAAAGTAATAACTAAAATAATGTACAATCCCCGCGACCTTCACTATCGCAACAGTCATAATAAAATACAACATAATACATAATTACAATAAAGAAAGAAATTGTTATCTGAATACAATAAAACCAAGGACTCACCGGTCGGAAATAAAGCAGTTGAGGTCAAATTCGATATTTAACCCCTTAGGGGCCAATACTGCTGTCTCGTGTATCCAGAACGACTCTCTCTTACTGAGTTGTCTGATATAGTTCCCACCCCTCCAGTGCTTGGTCACATGTTCAATTCCCCAAAATTTGAGAGAACTAGGATCCTTGTCATGGTATTTTCTAAAATGTAGGGATAAATTATGTTCCTTATATCCTTTACGGATATTATTGACATGTCCCCTGAGGCGAACATGTAGGGGACGAGATGTACGCCCCACATACTCATGACCACATCCACATTCTACCATGTAGACCACACCTACTGTTTGACATGTGATTAACTGGTGAATATCATATTCTCTTCCTGTGGCTCTAGCTGTAAATGTTTTACGTTTCTTGATATTACATTTAGAGCTTTTACATGCCCTACAGCGACCACACGCATAAAAACCTTTAAGGAAAGAGAAAAGTTTATTATCAACTTGTTTGGGTGGGTCTACCACCCCTGGGGCTATGCGATCTCTTAAAGAGGAGGCCTTTTTGTAAATAAATTGGGGTGCTGAAGGGAGGAGTGGACCCAACACTTTATCCATTTTTAAGATGGGCCAATTTTGCTTGATGATTCTTTCCACTTTTCTATAATGGATATTATAGTCCAAAATAATTTTGAACCACTGGTCATCCTCTACCTTTCTCTTTTCTGTATTCGCCACCAGAGTGTTGCGATCAAGAATTCCTACTTTACTTATTTCATGATTAAGACGTTCTTTGTCATACCCTTTCTGCTGAAACCTGCTTGATAGTAAATTAGCTTGTTCAGTATAATCTATCATACGTGAGCAGTTACGCCTAAGACGAATGAACTGCCCTCTGGGGATGTTTTTTAACCATTGCTGATGATGGCAGCTCTCCAGAGGGATGTAAGAATTCCTATCGGTGGGTTTACAATGGTTGGTTAGTCTAAACGATTGGCCCTCTCTGTATATCTCCAAATCTAGGAACACAATACGTTCTTCACTGACCGTCCAAGAGAGGGTGATGTTCTTATGGTTGGAATTAAGACGTTCCATGAACAGCTCCAAACCAGAACGTTCCCCCTCCCACACTAGTACAATATCATCGATATAGCACCTATAGCACACTAGTTCCGAGGGCCTGCAGGAGAAAATAGCCTCCTCTTCCCAGTGGGCCATAAAGATGTTGGCCACACTGGGTGCGAAACGGGCCCCCATTGCGACGCCCCTCGTCTGCAGATAGAATTGGTTATTATACCAGAAGTAGTTTCTAGTGAGGCAGAATTTTAAGCTCTTAATTAAAAAATCCATCACCTTTCCGGGTAAATCCGACATGTTTAAGGCCCATTGTACTGAGTCAATTGCGGCTTTGTGGCCTATAATGGTGTATAAGGAGCTGACATCAGCTGTCACCAGAAACACTGATGAGTTGCATTTGAGATCTTCGATAATCTGTATGATGTGTTTGGTATCTTTCAGAAAGGCTTTTGTTTTTACTACAAGGGGCTGGAGGAAATGGTCAATATACTGACCCAACCTGGCAGATACTGAGTCAATGCCATTAACTATAGGTCTGCCAGGTGGGTTAGTAGCATCCTTATGAATCTTAGGCAAAAAATAAATAATGGGCATTCTGCAAAAAAGAGGATCCAAATATAGTGCTTCCTTCTTAGTAAGTACTCCATATTTCTTGCCATCTTCTATCAGTTTATGAAGTTCATCTTTGAAGGTGAACACGGGATCTTTGGTGAGCAGTTGATAGGTTTCCCTATCACTCAATAGATTATTCATTTCAGAGAGGTAGTAATTTTTACTTAGGACCACCAGACCTCCTCCCTTATCGGCAGGCCTGATTACTATATTTTTCCTGTTTTCCAGGCTTTTGATGCCGTTAGCCAGATATTGAGGATCTCTGACTTTTTTAACTTCTAGGGATCCCAAGTCTGATAAGACCTTGTTCCTAAAAACCTCCATGAACTTGTTATCTTTGGTGAGAGGGTTAAAAGTGGACTTATTGCGTAAGTTGGAGTGGTGACCAGTATTCTCCACTCCAACTCTTCGCTCCAACGGTTGATTCAGAAAATATTTCTTTAAGTTAAGACATCTCATATATTTATTAATATTGACATAAGTCTGAAATTTGTTGAGATTTTTAATTGGAGCAAACTTCAGTCCTCTGTCAAGAGTCCTAAGTTCATCATGTGTGAGCTCAACTCCACTTAAATTATAGATACCCTCTCCTATTGGGGTTTTGCTTTTTTGAACCCGTTTACCTCCTCTCTTTCCTCTCTTTCTTTTCTCTTTCGGGAGAACTCGTCTTCCCGGGGTTCTATATATGGGGGGTTCCACCATCCCTCCTCGTGATCTCGCATCCTTCCCCCTCCTGGACCTGTTTGGGGTTCCTGAAAATCCCCCTGTCTTCTAGCATCATATTCCTCTAGAGGTGCATATCTATTACTAACTGGAAGAGGGTAGGGACGTCCTCTGGATGAACCTCTCCCTCTCCCCCTAGACCCTCCTCTGGGGTTTCTATGGCCACCTCTACTATTGTTAAATGAGCCATATGTAGTGTATTCCCTATTGGGAATCGAAGGTTGTACTCTGACTGGTGACTCATAATATTCAGTTGTATATCTATGATTTTAGAACACTAATATGGTTCTATGTGGCTGAAACAGGCTTTTCCCACACACTTTGAAGATGATTTTAGAACAGTAATATGGCTCTATGCCCCTGCAATAGGCTTTTCCCACACACTTTGGAGATGATTTTAGAACAATAATCTTTCCCTTAAAGCAACAGCTGGAGGCTTTCCCTATACAACTTGGAGATTATTTTAGAATCTAAAATCATCTCCTAGTTCTATAGGGAGAGGTTCCTACTGTTGCTTAAAGGGACAGAGTATTGTTTCTTGCACAAAATTAAAAAGTGCATCTACATTGCTGGTTTAAAAAAAAAAAAAAAATCCAAAAATAAAAAAAACAGTGTTGGCTACCTCCTCCTCCTCCTCCACCGCCACTTTCACTGCCTCCTCAACCTCTAACTCCACATCCACCTCCATTTTTGATTTTTTTATGTGATTTTAGCTTAAAAATTATTTTAAGTTATTTCCCTATCCACATTTCTTTGTAGAGCACTTGTCCGACCCTTACCCCCATTTTCCTTCCTTTTGCAGACCTCTAGGACTTTCCAGGACTTTGTTACAGCCATTTTTGGGCCTAAAAGTTCGCGTCCCCATTGATTTCAATGGGGTTCGGGGTCCGGGTCAAAGTTCGGGTCAAGTCCGGTTCGATCAACTCTAGTCATTACATACAATAATTCATCTATCATATAACAAACTATTCACTCTATATTCAAACAATTAAAGTGCAAATGCTATAAAAAAAAGTGCAAAAAGAAAAAACTGTGTGCCAACACAGTAAACTTTTTTTATAGCATTTGCACTTTAATTGTTTGAATATAGAGTGAATAGTTTGTTATTTGATAGATGAATTATTGTATGTAATGACACATTGTTCATCACTATATATACAGTTGGATTGATTCTATTTTTATGTGTATAGTAAGGGATTACGTTAATAGCAGGGAGTTCACCACCACTAGATTGTGGGATTAAAGATCAATGTTTCAGACTTTCCAGATAGGATGTAAGGCCTAGGCAAAGATCACGTGGCTATAAAAAATGTACAAAAAGAAAATAATCTGCGCTGTGTGTATTTCCCTAATAAGTGATTAATTAACAGCTGCACTCACTGTATTGCACATACCAATACTAAAACAAATACATCCAGAAAACAGTGTTGTGCTGTTAGTGTGCTACAAAAATACTCAAAATAAAGTGGTGCTCCCACACTGTCAATAATACAGTGCCTATAAGTGCAAAAAAAAAATCATATTTATACACGTATATAAATAAATACACTCATAACTAATTATATCCAGATAAAGTGCCAAATCATTAGTGCAAACCTGGAAAGTTCATTCAAAATGCCAAATCCACAAATGTGGCATAAGAAGATAATTGATAACAGAAACAGAAATAGTCTCAATTCAATGCCAGTGCCGAAAAATGATGCTGCACACATGCTTAATTATGTCCAAGAAGTGCTCCAAGTGATCACTTATCAGCAGGGCAGCCATCAGCAATTTTGGGGCCCCTTACACAGCTTTAGACCTGCCCCCCCCCCCCCTGTCTGACCACCAACATTCCCCAGGGCCCGCCCACTGGCCAAGGGTGTACAGCCCTGTCACACTTACCAGATGTAGCCTGCCAAGCACGACTCATTCAAGTGAAGTGTGCAATGCATGCTAGTGTGGGATCCAAGAAGTTAAAAAAAAAAAACAGTGCACAGGCAGCACAGCCTCACCTGATGCTTACAATAAGACCTCACGCCAAACCATAGGTGCTGGAGGTCCCAAACTTGGACCAGTTGTTGCCAGGGGCTCTTTCCATGTGACCCAAGTTTGGTATTTTTATCGCCTATGGTAGATAGATCATGAGAAAAATCTCCAGATCATGCAACCGGTAAGATATGAGGCACCGTTCATCAACCAGGCTTATATGGAGAGAGGAACACAATCACTAGCGCAATGTCCAACACATTTGTACTTTATTAAAAAATGGTAATCTACTCACAGGCATGGTAAAAACTTCTGGCATTCAGTATACAACTGCGCCCTGGCGGGCATGCTGATGTCACCAATATGTTCTCCACACGACGTACGTTTAGTCTAAGAAGACATCATCACTGCGGCGGGCGTGACGCGACGCCAGCAGTAATGCGAGTTCGGCGCTCGTGGATAAATGCATGTTTATTTTTTCAAAAAGTGAGTAAATAAGCTGTTTTTAACCCAATGAACCCTTTCAAAATGATATCACACTATGGGGAGTTTCTTTTATGTATGCATCTAATACGGATGACATCGAGAGGAAGTCCCTGGACTACCATAGAGGAGACACTATTACCATAGATACCCACAAGTCAGGCAGATCAATAGAGGCGAGCAGAGGCATACGGACCACCAGATTGGAATACTATTATATGCTGTTACCTTATAGCAGTAAGGTGAGATACTAGAGAGCACATAGGTGTCACATCACTGGAAAGAAAAGACACCATTCATTTACTTACCTTGAACGGTGAAGGGATACACCATTCATCTAAAGCAGTGGTCTCCGAACTGCGGCCTGGGGGCCATATGCGGCCCTTTGCTTGCTTATCCAGCCCTTGGGACACAATTTCATCCACTGATACCAACAATGGATCATAATTCCCCCTACTGACACTATTGAAGGGGCACAATTTCTCCCAATGACATCACACCAACTATTAGGCCCAATAACACCAATGATGGGTCACAAATCACCATAATGACAGCAACAATGGGGCACAATTTCTTTCAATGACACCAGCAATGGGGCCCAATGACATCAATGATGGGGTGCAATTACTCCCACTGAAACGAACGATGAGGCGTTTTTTTTTTTCCACTGACATCGGGACCTTTTTTACTACCAATGGCCTCAGTCCAACCTCCCTAAAGTCTGAAGGACAGTAAACAAGCCCTTTGTTTAGAAAGTTTGGAGACCCCTGATCTAAAGCATCACAGCATAGTGCACTGCTTCTTTGTCATGGACTCAACTAGTTCACAATTTTTTGTACATTTATGTTGATTTCACACCAGTCACAGTTTATTTGTGGATGAATTTTAGTTGCACATATTTGTTTACATTCGTGTTTGATCCAGAGCTGAAACAACTAATCGATTATGAAAATAGTTGTCAACTATTTCATAGTTGATTAATCGGCCAGGCGATAAATTGGCCTGCAATGCCTCATGGTACATAGTCCAGGCAGGAAGTGAGTGGTTCTAAAGTCAGATGTTTTTTACCCTTGCTATAGGGCGCTCTATACTATAATTTGCAGCTTGCTATTGGGGCACTCTGAAGGCAGGAGGAGCCAAAAGTGTCGGTGGGGGACCCCAGAAAAGGAGGATCAGGGTGGCTCTGTGCAAAACCATTACACAGAGCAAGTAAGTATAAAATGTTTGTTGTTTAAAAAAATAATTACTTTAAAGACTCTGTGCAGGGAAGATCAGCATCTGAACCCAGAGAAGGTGGAGACTGATAGATTGGAGGTAATATAAGGCATTACAATTGCATTTAAAATGGAGTTCCACCCTATTAAAAGTCAGCAGCTACAAAAAGTGTAGCTGCTGACTTTTAATAATCGGACACTCACCTGTCCCAAGCTCCAGCGATAAAGTCGCCTGCAGCGTTGCTCTTCTCCCCCTCCTCTGTACGGCGCCGACATCACAAGTGTGTGTGCCCAGCTTTGGCTATGCGCTGTGAATGGCCGGCGCATCTTCTGGGACCTGTGACGTGTCCCAGAAGATCGCTAGGTGGGGGGGGAGAAGGTGAACCTCCTACGGGTCCGCGGCGCCAGCAGGGGATGTGGGCCTGGAACCCTGTGAAAACAGGGTCCCCGCCCCCCCCAAAAAAAATGACATGCCAATTGTGACATGTCAGGGAGTCACCTTCCTTTAAAGCGGAAGTTCCACTTTTGGGTTGAACTCCGCATTAAAGTAAACTTTTACCAGTATTGTGCATTACATTTAAAATGATCATATCCACGGAAAAAAAAGTCTCAGCTTTTAGTATTACTTTATTATAAAAGATTTCTATCTCCCTTCCACCCTTCATATAGCTTCATATCTGACCCCTAGTTATAATGCTCATATATCCTACTTCTGGGTGTATTATATATATATATATATATATATATATATATATATATATATATATATATATATGATATAAGTAATATATATTATTACTTTCACTGTTTCATCGTATAAATTAACCCCTTATAGTAGTGATCATCTGTTCTTTTTGTACTATAAAGGGCTAATTTTAGTTTTTTTAACCCCATGATGACAGGTGATACAAAAAAAAGTATGCTGCTGCTACTAAACCTCTTAGGCCTCGTTCACACCTATGCGTTTTTTGGTGCTTTCTGCAGAAACATGGTTTCCTATGGGACATGTTCACATCTATGGTTTTTTCAGCTACTGGGTATTTGGAAAGGGTCAGGGACTTTTTTCAATGCAAAACGGTGCTATTTTTGGTTCAATATACTTCAGAGGAAGCTGCAGAAAGGCACGTAGTGCGTTTTTGCAGCAATTTGTGTTTTTAATCTGCCCAACAACAAATTGGCCAAAAAAACATAAAAAATGCAAAACAAAAATCGCCGCAAAATTGCGTGTGCAAAAATGCAAAACGCACAGCAAAAAGCATTGCAGAAACAAATCAAAGCAAGCTGCATAGGTGTGAACCGAGCCTTATGCTGGCCATACACGTATCGATTTTCAGACGAGAATATTCATACGAAAAATCTTTGTACGTTCGCTGAATGAGAAAATTGAACGAAAAATTAGAAAATGAGAAAATTGAACGATTGTTCTTAAAATTACATTTTTTTTGAAGGAAGACATTGTTTTTGTATGGCCAGCATATAATATATTATAGTTCTGTCGGAAAATCAGCAAAAAAGTCTTTCATTTTTTTTCCTTAAATAAAAAATTTGATCTCGGAGTCTGATGATATTTACTAAATTCAGTAAATACACATATCAGTGCCAAACAGTGCCACCTGTCAGTGCATATCAGTGCCAATCAGTTCCATCTGTCAGTGCCAATCAGTGCCACCTGTCAGTGCCGCATATCAGTGCACATCAGTGCTGCCTATGAGTGCCAATCAGTGCCATCTATCAGTGCCAATCAGTGCCCATCAGTGCTGCCTATCGGTGCCAACCAATGCCACATATGAGTGCCAATCAGTGTTGCCAATCAGTGCCACATATTAGTGCTGCCTATCAGTGCCCACCAGGGCTGGCAATCAGTGCCCATCATAGTTGCCTATCATTGTCAATCAGTGCTGCCAATCAGTGCCCATTAGTGCTGTCAGTCACTGACAATCAATTCCCATCAGTGCCAATCAGTGCTGCCAATCAGTGCCACCTGTTATTGCTCATCAGTGTTGCCTGTCAATGCCAATCAGTGGCCATCAGTGCCAATCAGTACCGCCTATCAGGGCCAACCAATGCCGCCTATCAGTGCCCATCAGTGCTGCCTATAAGTGCCAATCAGTTCTGCCAATCAGTGCCACACGTCAGTGCCAATCAGTACTGCCTATCAGTGTCAACCAATGCCACCTATCAGTGCAAATCAGTGTCCATCAGTGCTTCCAATCAGTGCCAATCAGTGATGCCTATCAGTACCAATCATTGCTTCCAATCAGTGCCACCTATCAGTGTCCATCAGTGCTGTCTATCAGTATCAATTAGTGCCCATCAGTGCCGCCTATCAGTGCCCATCAGGGCTGCCAATCAGTGCCATCTATCAGTACTGCTTATCAGTGCCAATCATTGTCATCGGTTCTGTCTATCAGTGTTGCATATCAGTGCTGCCAATCAGTGCTGCCTATCAATGCCCATCAGTGCCATCTATAAATACTGCCTATCAGTGCCCATCAGTTCGTTGAATTAGTGCCCATAAGTGCTGCCAATCAGTGCCACTAAATGCTGCCAATCAGTGCTGCCTATCAGTGCCAATCAGTGCTGCCTATTAGTGCTACAAACCTGTGCCAATCAGGACCCATCAGTGCTGCCTATCAGTGCCACCCATGAGTGCTGGCAATCAGTGCACATCCGTGTTTTCTATTAGTGCTAATCAGTGTCGCCTATCAGTGCCACCAAACAGTGCCTATCAGTGCCCATCAGTGCTGCCAACCAGTGCCACCTATCAGTGGCCATTAGTGTTGCCAATCAGTGCCCATCAGTGCTGCCTATCAGTGCCCATCAGTGCGGCTAATCAGTGCCTATCAGTGTATGGATGGGGAGATGAGCTCAGCAGCCAGGCACATTGTCCATGGGGGGGGGGGCTAGGTGGAGCACAACTGAAATCTGTTGATGTTTATTAATTCTACATGCCGATCTTTAGTATAATAGGTAATCACCACATTACTATTTACAATAAAATACTGGAGGTAAAATAAAAAAGTGTCAGTTAAAGGCTTGCTGCTAAGCACTGTTATGTGTTCCCACACCACAAAAAAAAGTGCAGCACTAACGTACTGATTAATAACTTAACAATAATGGTGGAACCCTCTATAGTATGAAAATCTCAATAAACTTCAATATTACTACAGTACCAGTCTCTGTGATATGTAACATCACATATAATATATATCACACTGAAAAAAGACATACAATGGAAACTTAGCAGGGATGGTGGAAACCCCTTCTATAGAAATTTTCCATACAGATTGACTTCAAGTGCAACAACTTTTTAGTTGGGAGGTTCACATCATTATAGCACTTTGGAATTTTTATTTTTTACATTGTTACACTTAACTCTATATGTTTTAGTTACTATTTTATGTAAATTATTGCACTTGAAGTTAATTTTCCACCACCCCTGCTAAGTCCGTGTCTTTATGGAGCTTGCTTTGTGCACTGGTGCGCAGTCATGTTGGACCAGGAAGGGGCCACCCCCTAACTGTTCCCACAATGTTGGGAGCATGAAATTGTCCAAAATGTCTTGTCATGCTGATGCCTTAAAGGTTCCCTTCACTGGAACTAAGGGGCCAAGCCCAACCCCTGAAAAACAACCCAACACCATTATCCCCCCTACACCAAATGATTTGGACCAGTGCACAAAGCAAGGTCCATAAAGACATGGATGAGTGAGTTTGGGGTGGAGGAACATAACTTGCATGCACAAAGTCCTGACCTCAACCCGATAGAACACCTTTGGGATGAATTAGAGCAGAGACTGAGAGCCAGGCCTTTTCATCCAACATCAGTGCCTGGCCTCACAAATACGCTTCTGGAAGAATGGTCAAACATTCCTATAGTCACACTCCTAAACCTTGTGGACAGTCTCCCCACAAGAGTTGAAGCTGTTACAGCTGCAAAGGGTGGCCCAACTCAATATTAAACCCTACGGACTAAGAATGGGATGCCATTAAAGTACATGTGCGTGTAAAGGCAGGTGTCCCAATACTTTTGATAATATAGTGGGTGTATATATATATATATATATATATATATATATATATATATATATATATATATATATATATATACACATATATATATACAGTGAGGAAAATAAGTATTTGAACACCCTGCTATTTTGCAAGTTCTCCCACTTAGAAATCATGGAGGGGTCTGAAATTGTCATCGTAGGTGCATGTCCACTGTGAGAGACATAATCTAAAAAAAAAAAAAATCCGGAAATCACAATGTATGATTTTTAAACTATTTATTTGTATGATACAACTGCAAATAAATATCAGCTAGAATTCTGACCCTCAAAGACCTGTTATGGCTCGTACACACGGGACGACGATCGTGTTCAACACGTCGTACTCACGACCGTTGCATGCAGAATCGTTCGTCTGTGGCGGCACTGTCAACAGTTGAACGTACGACGACAACTGTGCTGGTTCAAAACATCAGACGTGTATGTTGAGGGTGCTTGCTGGCAGCATGCAAGTTGACAACTGTCACGGCGGTGTCTGCTTGCTAAGACGTACGTTGCCAGCACTCATGCTGCACAACTTGTGCTAGCAGCAGGGCACACATGCTCGGTATTGTCCAGAAACTCCCAGTCTTAAGATCGACTATAAATAAACGTCAACATAGTATGTTTATTTATCAAATTTTTAGTATGTAACACTAAAGGCCTAAAAAAAAAAAAAATCTAATACAGAGAGTGTCACCTGTACGTGGATGCTACTGTTAAAGTCTGGGGAGGTACTAAAGATTCACCCTCTTGAACGTTTTATCGTCCCA
>BLSH010213157.1:114884-138740 GCA_018402905.1 Glandirana rugosa | reverse complement strand
TTTAAATGTGATTTTAATTTATTTTCCCTCTCCCCATTTTTTGTAGGGCACTTGCCCTAGTTTGAAGATGATTTTAGAACAGTTATATGGCTTCTACCGTTAATTAATACTTTTCAGACACAGTTTGAAGATGATCCACATTCACCTCCATTTTTGCATTTTTTAAGTTTTTATTTTTTTAAAAATATTTAAAGTTATTTCCCTGTCCCCATTTTTTTGTAGGGCACTTGCCCTACCCTTACCCCCATTTTACTTCCTTTTGCAGCCCTCTGGGGCTTTCCATGACTTTCCTACAGCCATTTTTGTGCCTAAAAGTTCGGGTCCCCATTGATTTCAATGGGGTTCGTTGTCCGTGCGATCGTTCGGGTTCCGTCCGGACCCGGACCCGGACTTTCTCCCGAAGTTCGGACGGACCAGCAGAACCCGAACATCCAGGTGTTCGCTCAACTCTAGTTGTAAATGCAGAATGTTTTTATCTTAATGCATTCTATGCATTAAGATAAAAAAACCTTCTATGTGTAGCAGCCCCCCCAGCACCCCCTAATTACTTACCTGAGCCCCTTCTCTCTATGCCTAGCTATGTCTACGAATGTCTAAGCCATCTGGGACACTCCTCCTGATTGGCTGAGACACAGCAGTGGCGCCATTGGCTCCAGCTGCTTTCAATCAATGTCAGTCAGCTAATCAGGGGAGAGAGGGGATGGGGCCACATCAGATCTCCATGTCTGAATGAATACACGTAACTCTGACTCGGCTCGGTTGTCCCCATAGAAAGCTGTGGGCTGTGGGGGCACTTGATAGGAGGGAGGGGCTAGGAGCATCAAAGAGGAACCTGAGAAGAGGAGGAATCCAGGCTGCTCTGTGCAAAATCAACTGCACAGAGGAGGTAAGTATAACATGTTTGTTATTTTTTTTTCTTTTTAAAAAGGAGACTTTACAATCACTTTAAGTTCAGGGCTGGATGACTCATCCTGACTGCTCTCTGGAGCTTCCCCCTGGTCTAGAAGGTTGAAGAATCTTCTAGAAATAAAGGGTGGGGGTTAGGAGGAACTGCCTTGAATATTTATGAGGCCTCGGCCAATACCCAGTAGTGGGCTGGCAGGAGGCAGAGCTTACCTCATAAATAGACATGGGCCATGCCAGCAGAGCAGTTGGGTGGAAGATGGAGATGTTTGCTGAAATGCAAGAAGGGTAGTGCATATGTACAGTATCTTACAAAAGTGAGTAAACCCCTCACATTTTTGTAAATATTTTATTATATCTTTTCATGTGACAACACAGAAGAAATTACACTTTGCTACAATGTAAAGTAGTGTAAAGTAGTGAGTATACAGCTTGTATAACAGTGTAAATATGCTGTCCCATCAAGATAACTCAACACACAGCCATTCATGTCTAAACCGCTGGCAACAAAAGTGAGTACACCCCTAAGTGAAAATGTCCAAATTGGGCCCAATTAGCCATTTTCCCTCCCCGGTGTCATGTGACTCATTAGTGTTACAAGGTCTCAGGTGTGAATGGGGAGCTGGTGTGTTAACTTTGGTGTTTTCGCTCTCACTCTCTCATACTGGTCACTGAAAGTTCAACATGGCACCTCACAGCAAAGAACTCTCTAAGGATCTGAAAAAAAATATTGTTGCTCTACATAAAGATGGCCTAGGCTATAAGAAGATTGCCAAGACCCTGAAACTGAGCTACAGCAAAGTGGCCAAGACCATACAGCGGTTTAACAGGACAGGTTCCACTCAGAACAGGTCTCGCCATGGTCGACCAAAGTAGTTGAGTGCACATGCTCACCATCATAGGTTGTTTTTGGGAAATAGACGTATGAGTGCTGCCAGAATTGCTGCAGAGGTTGAAGGGGTGGGGGTCAGCCTGTCAGTGCTCAGACCATACGCCGCACACTGCATCAAATTGGTCTGCATGGCTGTCGTCCCAGAAGGAAACCTCTTCTAAAGATGACACACAAGAAAGCGTGCAAACAGTTTGCTGAAGACAAGCAGACTAAGGACATGGATTACTGGAACCATGTCCTGTGGTCTGATGAGCACAAGATAAACTTATTTGGTTCAGATGGTGGTGTAAAGCGTGTGGCAGCTACCATGTGAGGAGTATAAAAACAAGTGTGTCTTGCCTACCTGCCAAACCTGGTGGTGGGAGTGTCATGGTCTGGGACTGCATAAGTGCTGCTGGCACTGGGGAGTTACAGTTCATTGAAGGAACCATGAATGCCAACATGAACTGTGACATACTGAAGCAGAGCATGATCCCCTCCCTTCAGAAACTGGGCTGCAGTGCAGTATTCCAATATAACGACCCCCAAACACACCTCCAAGATGACCACTGCCTTGCTAAAGAAGCTGAGGGCAAAGGCGATGGACTGGCCAAGTATGTCTTCAGACCTAAACCTTATTGAGCATCTGTGGAGCATCCTCAAACGGATGGTGGAGGAGCACAAGGTCTCTAACATCCACCAGCTCCGTGATGTTGTCATGGAGGAATGGAAGGGACTCCAGTGGCAACCTGTGAAGCTCTGATGAACTCCATGCTCAAGAGGGTTAAGGCAGTGCTGCAAAATAATGGTGGCGACACAAAATATTGATACTTTGGGTCCAATTTGGACATTTTAACTTAGGCGGTGTACTCACTTTTGTTGCCAATGGTTTAGACATTAATGGCTGTGTTGAGTTATTTTGAGGGGACAGCACATTTACACTGTTATACAAGCTGTACACTCACTACTTTACATTGTAGCAAAGTGTAATTTCTTCAATGTTGTCAAATGAAAAGGTAGAATAAAATATTTACAAAAATGTGAGGGGTGTACTCACTTTTGTGAGATACTGTATAAGAGGAGAATGTTTTTTTTCAAAGAGACTCATTATTTGCAATTTAGGGGTGTAAATGATCAGTCATAGGCAGACTTACTGACCATAAGGAAGAATAGGGAGGAATGAGATGCTGGGGGGTGAGCATAAGCTTGACTTTTACAGAAAATAGTAAAGTTTTGCATAGAAATTCAGGTGCCTATATCAATGATTCATGATATGTTTGAACTGCCCAGGTTTTATCATGGGAATTTAATGTAATTCCTTCAACGACTGTTTAATAACCAGTCCCATTTCTGAATATAAGGTATCCTTGGGTCTGGAATGCTGAGGAAAAAAATGTGTTATGTTTGTTGATAGCCAATGGACATATTTGTGCAGATCTGACCTTTACCATTGCGAGCTGTACAGACAAATTATTCTAATCAGCCTGAGTGAGAGTATGTGAAAAGGATTCTTAGTGATAATGAAAACATTCTGCATTTATGGGATTCTCAGAAGACACAAAGGAATGGTAATACATTGTACTGGTATAGTTTTTCAAGGAAATGTGTAGAACAGATTCCTACTTAGCCTTTCAGGATGCTGGGAACATCTTTCTAAAAGAGATTCAGCCTCAGGAACAAATATCTATGGAATTGTGTATTCAAAGCTTCTGCTTTTGTCTCTATATTGTACATCCTCATTTTTTTCCATCAACTAAGGTTAAACCAGGTCAGGCCTCAACCGATCAATTCTTAATTTCTGTTGCATACTTGTATGATTAGCCTGAGATGACAAGGGTGGCCGTGAACAGTTCCCATTTGAATTTCCCTGGAAGCCCAGGGCCCTCAAGGGACCTGCCCAAGTACAGGAGCTGGTTACTGGAACTCGAGATAGCAGCAATATAACTGGTAATATACCAAGATGCACCTGGTCCAAATACAGGTGAAGTCAAGTCAGATGAGGGTTGGTAACAGATGAGCAGCAAAGCACCAAATCATAGGTAGACTCAAGACCAGGAATGGGCAAAGATCAGCAGGTCAAACAGAAGCCAGGTCAGTAACAAAAGTCAGTCACAGTGATCATGTGTAAGAGGGATACAGCTGAAAGGTCATTCTGCACTCAGTGTAGGTAGCACTCAGTTCTAAATTGCCCATTTAATAACAATGTTCCTAAGAGACTTGCACACACGTTGCAGGGGGTTACTGTCCTGTCTCCTGTTTTTCTTGGATTTATATTTAAGAGAAAAGAGAAGCTAAGATAGGGGCTGTCTGGGTAGAGTTGAGAGGGATTAAACCAGAGACACATTCTTGCTTTCCCCTTCAGGGGAGAGGTCTTAGGCTTCAGCCCTGATAAAGTAGAGTAGATGGGATGGGGACAATCACTTACAAACAGCATCATGAGCATTGCAGCACCCCCTTTTATGATACCTGACAATTGAGAATAACTATGTAAGTTTAACAACCTTATTTTCAGTACATTCTGCCATATTTTTGGACTAGTGTTTCCATGTTTTCATAATTGTAACTCATAAGACCAAAGTCGCCGCTTCTTTTGTACACTGTTAAAATGTTCAGTAAAAGGCATAAATTTAAGAAATGCATCAATGATGTTTTCAGTGAAGACAATATGCATATAAAGTAAACTTGCACAGTGCTTACACCCACAGGAGCTGCTGGAAATTTGCCCAGGATCTTCCTTCGTGGATTGCCCCGTAGCCAGGCGCACAATTTCAGCCACACTTTTCCTCAATACCCAGTCTAGGGGTGTTGTTTTTATTCCTGGAGAACTTGTATAAGGTTGAGGGAATTGAGTGGGATACTCCAAATACAGAAACTATGTACAGTTTGAGGAAAATAGACTCCTTCCTAAAAAGCTGAAGCAGAAGCCCTTCTTATAGCAAATTGCAGACTTGGCTTGGCTAGTGGAAAATGTTAAATATAGAGCTGAAGCAGAAGTCGGGGCATATAACAAACTGTGGGATTGGCTTGTAATAGAAGCAGTTAAAAGCAAGCTGCAAGAACAGAGTCCCTTCACAAAGAATTAGATAGACTAAGCTCTTCAGGACACCAGCCAATGTCCTCTTTGAACAAACACACGGCTGACTCTGTAGCAGAAGAGGCAGCAGCCCAAATATTTCTAAGATTTTTTAGCAGTCTGTACACAATATATGTCCTGGGACAGACAGTTGCCTCCTTCCAACTTCCAAGCGACACCTTTCTACAGTGATACCTGGCTAGATCTTCAGCAGACAGCCTCTCAGTCAGCTTTCTGTAGCTTTAGCATCCAGGCCCTCAGGTTTCCCACCTAAGGGCATTTGAACAGCAAGCACATGGCTGCAGGAAAACAAACTCAGTCTCTTAGAGTATTTATGTAGTTTACCAGCAGCCTTCAAGGCCCTGCCCCTTGGGATTGGCCAGGGCTGCATAAATATTCATACTGCTATCTGCATAGCTCCATACCTATGTTCCAAAGAATTCTTACAGCTCTCTGGAAAGCAGAAGGTACAATCAGAGTAGCAGCACTGAACTGATCTAATGAAATAGCTGCACTGGTTACAGTGAGCAGAGCTAAATGTATCTAACACAGCAATTACAGCCACACTGGTTATAGTGAGGCAACTTAAATTTACCTAGAAAAAACACACCCAGCTCTACTGAACACAGTTACCCAGCACTAAATCTAACTAATCCTACCACCTATCTAGGAGGGTGCTACACTTTGCTAGGTAATAATTTTGCAGTAGCCAGGTCTGTTGAGTGTTGCTACTGTTAAATATGCTGGAATCATCAAAAGATATTTTTGTGAGGCAGAGTTACAGCCTATTCCTTGGGGAAGGAGAAATCTATCAGCTGGTACAAGTTGGGAGCGAGTGGTGATTTAGTGGTGGAAGGTCTGACAGTGGCGGTGACCAAGAAGGTTCCCCAGGCGCACACCCCCACCATCTGAGCCCCAGGTGTTGGGTGGGATTTCCTATTGACTTAAACTGGAACCACTGGGAAGTTGAGGCCTTGTGGGCAAAGTGCAAATTGTGACTCCTGACCTGGTCTAGAGTAAACCTAAGTGTTTATGGTGCCAGTTGGGCCCCATACCTGGTAACTGGTTTAACAACCTAGAATTTAGAGGGCCCTCCTACATGCATGTCTGCACACTAGCTGTGAAGCTAGTCTTCTGGTTAGGTTTCTATGCACAGAAATATGCATGTGTATGCGCACATGCGCAAATCTGGCAACTGGCAGGGGGAGATTTACTAAAACTGGTGTACGCAGAATCTGGTGCAGCTGTGCATAGTAACCAATCAGCTTCTAACTTAAGCTTGTTCAATTAAGCTTTGATAATACAATCTAGAAGCCGATTGGCTACAATGCACAGCTGCACCGGATTCTGTGTGCACCAGTTTTAGTAAATCTCCCCCAATGTTTATAAAAATGTACTTGTAAATTTACGCCCTGTATGTTATGCAATATTGAGTACCACGGTGGGAAGAATCACACCTATTTGTCTAGGTAACCATTGTCGTTGAAAAAGAAAATGATGGAAAATCCAAAATGTTAGCATTGTCCTATGTCAACTTCCTTAGTAGGTAAATGCATTCACTTTAGAGTTTATGCTTATTTCCTGTTGCATTTCCGGGATAAAAAGTGAAGGGGAATCACACAGGAAGTAAAAATAACCTAAAGGAGGGTTTAACCCTTCCCTACTCTATTCAAACGTATAAAAACATCTAGGCCACACAAACAGAAATGTATGAGCTCCATTCTCTATATATGCAAAGTAAGGAAGTGTTGGGTAATTGGTTGGTTGGTTAATTGTTTGGTTGATTGGTTGGTTGATATATAAATATAAATTCTATAATTATATATTGGCTATATAAAATGTAATAACTTCTTGCATTTTTGATTATAGTAGTGTTGTCCTTAAATTACATGCATTTCATTCAGGACTACAAGGACAAGATGGAATTACTAACAAATGAAATGCGAGACAAGGAGAAAGAGTTCAAGGCACAAATGGAGAAGAAGTGTTGTGAATTGGAGACCAAATGTGGGTTTCACAGCATTTAGCAGATATGTACTGAAAGTTTATCTCCAGGCAGATATAGGCAGACTTTAACTTAGAGGACAACTCAATTTTCACTGACAAAAAATGATATGACACATACAATTCACTCTGATGCAATCCATGATTTATAAAACTGCCAAAAAATTGGGCTGAGTAGACAGAACAGTGGTCACATGGACAGAAACATGGTCACCTGGCATCCCGGCTGACATCCTGGCTGACGTCAGAGGGGGATCCCAGTCCCTCCTGCTGTAGCCCTTAGATCACAGGTGTCAAACTGGCGGCCCTCCAGCTGTTGCGCAACTACAAATCCCATGAGGCATTGCAAGGCTGACAATTACAAGCATGACTCCCACAGGCAGAGGCATGATGGGACTTGTAGTTTCGCAACAGCTGGAGGGCCGCCAGTTTGACATCCCTGCCTTAGATCATGGGAGGCGATCTGAAATACATAGTTACATAGTTAGGCAGGTTGAAAAAACACACAAGTCCATCTACTTCAACCAAAAAAAAAAAATTATATATAACCAAACAATCCCATATACAATCCTTCACCCACAGTTGATCCAGAGGAAGGCAAGTGGGAAAAGCAAATAGAATTCTGGGATGTATCAGTAGAGGGATCACCAGCAGGAGTAAGGAGGTTCTGATTCCTCTATATAGATCTTTAGTGAGACCTCACTTAGAATACTGTGTCCAGTTCTGGAGACCTCACTTACAAAAAGATATTGATAAAATAGAACGAGTTCAGAGACGGGTAACAAAAATGGTGAAAGGTCTGGGGGATAAAACATATCAAGAGCGACTTCAGGAACTTAATATGTACAGTCTGGAGGAAAGAAGGGAGAGGGGAGACATGATTGAAACCTTTAAATACATCAAGGGGGTGAATAAGGTTCAGGAGGGCAGTCTTTTCAATATGAAACCAAAATCAAGAACACGGGGACCTCAAACTAACTGGGGGGAAGTTCAAAACTAATCTTAGAAAGTATTATTTTACTGAAAGGGTGGTTGATGATTGGAATAAACTACCAACAGAGGTTGTGAGACAGTCAACAGTAAATGGCTTCAAACATGCTTGGGATAAACATAAATCCATAGTCAGACAACAAGGTTAATGTAAAAAAAAAAAATAAAAAAATAAAAAGGGGCAGACTCGATGGACTACTCAGTCTTTTTCTGCCGTCACTTTTCTATGTTTCTATGTTTCTATGTAAGGCAAAAAACCCCAGCAAAGCATGATACAATTTGCTATAACAGGGGAAAAAATTCCTTCCTGATCCCCCAAGAGGCAATCGGATTCACCCTGGATAATTTTTACCTAAAAATGTTAGTACCCAGTTATATTATTTAAATTAAGGAAAGAATCCAGGCCTTTTTTAACCACTTACCAACCGGGCCCCTGTTTTACATTTGTTGGTTTACAAGTTAAAACCTTTTTTTTCTTTTGCTGGAAAATTACTTAGAACCCCCAAACATTATATATATATTTTTTTCAAACACCCTAGAGAATAAAATGGCGATCGTTGCAATACTTTTTGTCACACGGTATTTGTGCAGCGGTCTTTCAAGCGCAATTTTTTTTTCAAAAAATTTCACTTTTCTGAGTTAAAAAATAAGCCAACAGTAAAGTTAGCCCAATTTTTTTGTATATTGTGAAAGAGGATGTTACGCCGAGTAAATAGATACCATACACGACACGGTTGAAAATTGTGTGCACTCACGGAATGGCGACAAAGTCCGATACTTAAAAGTTTCCATAGTAGACATTTTAAAATTTTTTAAAGGTTATCAGGTTAGAGATGCAGAGGAGGTCTTTTGATAGAATTATGGCTCACACTCTGGCGATCGCGGCGATACCTCACATGTGTGGTTTGAACACCGTTTTCACTTACGTATGCGTTTTCTTTGCTTTCAATTTTTTTTTTTTTATTTATTTATTTTTAACACTGTTCCTTTAAAAAAAAAAATCTGATCACTTTTATTGCTATCACAAGGAATGTAAACATCCCTTGTGATAGTAATATATGGTGACAGGTACACTTTTTGGAGGGCTGGGGGTTCTAAAAGACCCCCCATCCCTCCTTTGCACTTCACAGTATTCAGATCACCAAAAACAGCGATTCTGATTACTGTCATTTTTTTAAAATTGGCGTCGTTAGCCGCAGAGTAAACCGGAAGTGACATTATTGGTTAGACATTGGTTAATAACAGACTTATTGGTTAGATCACCAGATAAAAATATCTGAGAAAGAAGAAAGAATGTCTAAAATAGGAAATACATGCAGCCATCGCATCTAGGAATTGCTAAGCTGCAATATAATAAATGTTTGCTAGTACGTTTTTGCTCATTACCGTATGTGAATTCTACATTTTATACATAAACAGTGTTGCTTAAAGAAGAGGAAAAAAGTAAGCTGCTTTCTAAGAAGGAGATGGAAATATCGGAGTTAATGCAACAATTGCAAACTCAAGAGAAAGAAAAGCAAAGTGAGCTGATCAAACAGCAAATAGAGGTATTAATTAGTCTTTATATTAATTGGAATTACACAAACTGAAAGTCAAATTGTATTTGATTAAATCTATATTACATAAAGATGGGGATTTTTTTTTCAGTCACGGCAACTTATCACTGTGTATGTTATTTTAGTTACGGTATTTATTTTTTTACAAAATCATACCAGTTCTAAAGATATAAGCACAGATAGTGAAAACAGAATTATTTGATTTATTTGTATGTATATTTAATTGTAAAAGAGTGCTTTGGATATTAACAGTCTAAAGCCTCGTACACACGCTGCGATTGTCGTACGACCGCACGTCTAACTTTTCACAAAATTGTCTGTCCGTGATTTTGTCTAGCGTACTGACGGGAGTAAAGTTAACGTTCAAAAAATGCGAACGTTGTGACGTGTTAGGAGCGTATAAAGAGGAAGTTCAGTTGAATGTGAATTGTGAATTACGAACGTAGGGTTGCAGGACCGAACACTTCTGGGTCATTCCTAGGTTCCGAACATGCGTGTTTGTACTTACAACTTTTGTTTGTCCAATTTCTGTACAGACAAGCTGAAAATCGCAGAACGCCTTGTCGGCAGAAAAAAGTTTTCTAGTTTACTCATCCAACTTTTGCCTGCAATGCTGTCAGAAATCATCTGAGTTTATAACCATCAAAAGAGGAAGAGAACACAGGAAATCTATAGTTACCATTTTTCTCAGCTACTATATCTCTGTGTACTGCAGGCCACCTCCCCCTGTGTTATGGAGAAGCAGAGAGCGGGGGGGGGGGGGGTTTCTGTAGTCCTGTTCTAGGGTGACAATATTGTGCCTCCGCAGATAGTACAGTGAGAGAGTGTTGTCACCCTAGAACAGGTAGTGTGTTCCTGGCAAGGTCACTAGGCAAGAATAAGGGGAAAAAAACCTTGAAAAAGATAATGAATGCAGCCACCAAACAAATTGCAGCTGCAATATATTACATTTTAGTTCTTGACTTTAGACATGCTTTAAAGGAAACCACAGCCAAAGTTCGTTTGGCTGTACTTTGCCTGTGGATCACAGTAGTGCAGTTTGTTTTGCATTCCTGTGACCCGTTTTCAGCAAACAGCGGGCTGAAGTCTGCTGTCTGCTAAAGTCACAGAGCCAGGTCCAGGCTCTGGATCCACCACATGGCTGAACCGGCACCCGGCTCAGCCTCTTAGCGAGCTGCTCCCGCCCCCTCCAAAGCCCAGCGATCCAGTGAGCGGGGGGGGCAGAGCAGAGAGCTGTGAGAACAGAGAGAACTGCGGTGCTAGATCGCTTGGTTCTCAGTGTTAGAGGGGCCGGTGGACAGGTACAGCATCGGACCAAAGCTGCATCCACTTAGGTAAGTATGAATATGCAAAGAAAATGCAACCCCATGCTTCTCTTAAAATAAAACGATAGTGTTTTTCACCAATCACATATTTTTAAAAGAAGTAATAACTAATACATATATGTAATAATCAGACTCCTACTGAATTGTTATAATAGTGCAGCCTTACCTTTCAGAGATTACTTGAATTTTGCTTGTCAGAGCAGAACTGTCAAGCTGTAAGGCAGGGGTAGGCAACCTGCGGCCATGGAACTACATTTCCCATGAGGCATTGCAAGGCTGAGAGTTATAATTACTCTGAGGCATGATGGGACTTGTAGTTCTGCAACAGCTGGAGGGACGCAGGTTGCCTACATCTGCTGTAAGGTTATCTGATCAGCTGCCTAAGCTCTATGCTAAGGGAGCCTATGATTAGGCAGATGTTGGTGCCAGACTGTGTAAGTCCCCATCCCACTTCTTATTGGATAGGACAACTACGTGTGACATCTGATATGAGGTTTGACATACTAGCAGACTTCTTCAGAGTGGAACACCATACATTCTGTAATTGTCATTTCTGCGCAGAAAGTCAGCACATAATTTATAAGTCATCTTCCCTTTACACCTCCTCTCCTTGGGGGTATCACAGATTTAGGACCACTGTCCTATGTATACCAGTTCACAGCATTTGGGTTTGATCACCAAGTAGGATTAAGGTGCCCTCATTAGTATATCAGTCTCTTCCCAAGGTCCCTTCCATAGCTCTTCCCAGCTGGGCACGCTTTTAGATGGCACACTCACACCCAAGCTTTACCACTACTGACAACAGAGGACTAAAACCCTTATGTACCCCACTGCAGAACCTGTAAAAGAAGGTCAGAGGAGACAGGACGACTACAGCTGGTACTTCCGTGTTCTGATCCACCTTGCCTGGGAATTCGGCCCGGCAAAGGGCCCTTTAGATCAACCTTGTAGCAGACTACATACAGTACATCCTAGCAGCTCAGAGGTGTTTAGCTCTCATGCCCCCAACTTTCTGTGATCCTCCCACACTGGCATTAATATGGCCACTGACTACATCTATGAGGAGGGACTTTTGTGAAAAGGGAACCTAACACCTAATTACCACTTTCCCTTATAATGCTATACTGGAACCAGAGCTGCATAGTGGCAGGCAAGCAGTCCCTCACTCCTGTACCTTTGCCATTCTCCATTTGTATGGAATTGTTTTTCAGTGAATACAAGGTGTTCTCTGAATGAAGGCAGAGAGGAGGCAGATTACATCATCACCACCTTGTGTGTTTTCATTCATATGCTGCTCAAATGCAAGAGTTCAGGTAAATGCACTATATGCTACTGTATGGTGCTTTAGCTGTATATCCCAAACCGGAGAACTTTTGAAACAGGAGGAATGGATCTCAATTGGTTGTGTCCAAAGAAACGGTAAAGCAGGTCAGGAATCATCCTCCACACTACACAATCAAAGAAAACTGAAATGTTCAGACTTGCAGTCAAAGCACACATCCAGCTCAAGTCAAGTCAATGCAGATAAACCAAAACCGTCAACGCTACCCCTTTCTAATCTCAAAAGCTTGTGTACACAGGTCCATCACAATCAGCACATTCTTATGTATAATATATAAATGGAACATTATTTCATTCTTTTTCATTTTTACGTGTATATATATACAGTTTTATAAGCTGTACTTTTCTTTCAGTTCCATGCGAAGCTGGCGAGAATCCAAAACAAAAGTAACAAATCTTACCAAGAAACAAGCACTTTATCGCAGAACATCTACAGAATGGTAAAAATGCCTTGGCCTGTTTTATGATGGGAAAACCTGAATGGGTGATCTGATAGAGTAAATTACAATTGTTGTATGCTGATCACTTCAGCCCCGGAAGGTTTTACCAACTTCCTGACCAGGCCATTTTTTGCGATATGGCACTGCGTCGCTTTAACTGACAATTGTGCTATTGTGCGAAACTGTACCTACATAAAGTTGACATCCTTTTTTCCCCACAAATAGGGTTTCTTTTGGTGGTATTTGATCACCTCTGCCATTTTTTTGGCAAAAAAACAGTGACAATTTTGAAAAGAAAACAATATTTTTTACTTTCTGCTATAATACATATCCAAAAAAAAAAAAAATACATAAAAAATGTATTCATAAATTTAGGCCAATATGTATTCTTCCACATACTTTTGGTAAAAAAATCGCAATAAGCGTATATTGATTGGTTTGAGCAAAAGTTATCATGTCTGCAAAATAGGGGTTAGATTTATGACATTTATTTATTTATTTATTTTTTACTAGTAATGGTGGCAATCTGCGATTTTTAGTGGGACTGCGACATTGTGACAGACAAATCTGACCCCAAGTGACACTTTTTGGGGACCAATGACACTAATACAGTGATCAGTGCTAAAATAAATGCACTGATCCCTGTATAAATGACACTGGCAGGGGAGGGGTTAACACTAGTGGTGATCAAACGGTTAACTGTGCTCCCTGGGAGGTGCTTTCTAACTTAATGGGGGGGAGTGTCACGCTGCAGGAAAGCTGAGATCGTGTTTCAGCCTAGCTGAAACATTAGATCTCGCTTTCCCTCACTGAAGATCAGCAGTATGCCTTGTTTACATCGGCACACCGCTGATTCGTGTCTCCATTGGCTTCCGCAGTGTCCAATCACAGCGGGAGTGGCGCTCCGGTGGTGCGCACGCGGCCCCCGAAACCGTGTGCACAAAATCATGTACAAGTACGTGGTTTCGCGCAGACGGGCCACCCTGCCACAGTAAATGTACTTGGGGCGCTCTGGAAGTCGTTAAAGTGGTTCTAAGGTCAAAATGTTTTCTACCTTAATGCATAAATGGGGTTCTAAGGGTACAAGTTTTTTTTTTTTTTTTCTTACCTTAACCACTTCAGCCCCGGAAGAACTTGCCCCCTTCCTGACCAGGCCATTTTTTTTGCGATACAGCACTGCGTCGATTTGATTGACAATTGCGCGGTTGTGCAACGCTGTACCAAAACATCCTTTTTTTCCCCCAAATAAAGCTTTCTTTTGGTGGTATTTGATCACCTCTGCGGTTTTTAGTTTTTGCGCTATAAACAAAAAAAGAGTGACAATTTTGAAAAAAGAACAATTTTTTTAACTTTTTGCTATAATAAATATAAAAAAAAAAAAAAAAAATGTAATCATGAGTTTAGGCCGATATATATTCTTCTGCACATTTTTGGTAAAAAAAAATGCAATAGGCATACAGTATATTGGTTTACGCAAAAGTTCTTGCATTTACAAACTATAGGATAGATTTAGGGACTTCTATTTTTTTATTGTTTTTACTGGTAATGGGGGCGGTCTGCGATTTTTAGCGGGACTGTGACATTGCGGCGGAAAAATCTGACACAAATGACACTTTTTAGGGAACAGTGACATCATTACATTGATCAGTGCTATAAAAATGCAGTAATCAATGTATAAATGACACTGGCAGGGAAGGGGTTAACACTAGGGGGCTATCAAAGAGTTAATTGTGTTCCCTGGGTGTGTTCTAATGTAGGGGGGATGGGCTGGCAGGGGCATGACAGAGATCGCTGTTCCCGATGACTGGGAAGAGAAGATCTCTGCCATGTCATCTGTCAGAACAGGGATCCGTCTTCTTTACAAAGCCCCGTTCTGCGTCTGTACGAGGCGATCACGGTTGCTGTCCGCCGGACCTGCGGGCACACTCCCGCAGCGCGCAGTGTGGTAGTATAATGACTGTGGCTGGTCGGCAAATGGTTAATGCATTCAATACATTAAGGTAAAAAAAGCCTTCTGCATGCAGCTCCCCCCACAACCCCCTCTAAATACTTACCTGAGCCCCATCTCGATCCAGCAATGTACACGAGAGCAGAGGTTCTAACAGCTCTCTCCCTCCTCATTATAACGAGAGGCAGCAGCAGGAGCCATTGACTTCTGCTGCTGTCAATCACAGACAGTGAGGTAAGAGCAGAAGGCAGGGCCAGCCAGCTCAGGAGCAAGGGGGCACTTAGCAGGGGAGAGGAGCCAAGAGCGGGCCCCCGGAAGAGGAGGATTGGGGTTGCTCTGTGCAAAGCCATTGCACAAAGCAAGTAAGTATACCATGTTTGTTATTTAAAAAAAAAAAAATTGCCTTTTAGAATCACTTTCAGGTAAAAAACCTTCCACTAGCTGTTCCACCCCCTATCCCCCCCCCAGAGTTCTCTTTCGATCCAGTACTGGATCCAGCTGCAACTCTTTTCTCCCGTCCTCCTGCTCTCACAAGCTGCACTGATTTAAGCCAATGGCTCCTGCTGCTGTCAGTCAAATCCTGCTGTGATGAGTGAGTGGGGGGGGGGGACATGGCCAAGCCCTGCCGTGTGTTTGTCTAAGGATGCACAGCCTGGCTCAGGAGCACAACTACCAATGGCCCCCAAATCACACAGCTTACTATTGGGGCACATGCAGGGGAGGAGGAGCAGAGAGTGCCAGCAGAGGACTTCAGAAGAGGAGGTAAAAAGCCGTTCTTTCTGTGCCATTGCACAGAGCAGGTATATATATAAGTATTGGGGGCCTGCCTTTAAACACACATGAACTTTAATCACTTAAGGACCTAGGCTATTTCTGACACTTGTTGTTTACAAGTTAAAATCAGTATTTTTTGCTAGAAAATTACTTAGAACCCCAAACATTATATATGTTGTTAAAATAGCAGGAGTTCAGAGTCGGGTAACAAAAATGGTGAAAGGTCTGGGGGATAAAACATATCAAGAGCGACTTCAGGAACTTAATATGTACAGTCTGGAGGAAAGAAGGGAGAGGGGAGACATGATTGAAACCTTTAAATACATCAAGGGGGTGAATAAGGTTCAGGAGGGCAGTCTTTTCAATATGAAACCAAAATCAAGAACACAGGGACCTCAAACTAACTGGGGGGAAGTTCAAAACTAATCTTAGAAAGTATTACTTTACTGAAAGGGTGGTTGATGATTGGAATAAACTACCAACAGAGGTTGTGAGACAGTCAACAGTAAATGGCTTCAAACATGCTTGGGATAAACATAAATCTATAGTCAGAAGGTTAATGTAAAAAAAAAAATATAAAAAAAATAATAAAAAATAAATAAATAAATAAAAAGGGGCAGACTCGATGGACTACTCAGTCTTTTTTCTGCCGTCACTTTTCTATGTTTCTTTTTTTTTAAGCAAAGACTCTGAAGAATTTTATGTCACACAGTATTTGCGCAGCAGCCTTTCAAATGCAATTTTTTTAAAAAAAAATACACTTCACTGAATTAAAAAAAAACGAAACAGTAAAGTTAGCCCATTTTTTTTGTATAATGTGAAAGATGATGCTATGCTAAGTCAATAGATACCTAACATGTTACAGTTTAGAATTGTGACAAACTACGGTACTTAAAAATCTCTATAGGCGCACTTTAAAAAATGTGAAGGGTTTCCTGTTTAGAGTTACAGAGGTCTTTTGCTAGAAGTATTGCTCATGCTGTGACGATCGTGGTGATATTTAACATGTGTTATTTGGACACCATTTACATTTGCAGACGCGACTTGCGTATGCGTTTTCTTTGGTACATAGGGATGGGGGCGCTTTGAAAAAAAAATGTCTTATTTATTTATTTATTTTTCACACTGTCCCTTTAAAAAAATAAATCTGATCACTTTTGTTGCTGTCACAAGGAATGTAAACATCCCTTGTGACAGAAATAGGCATGTGGCAGGTACTTTTTATGGAGGGATCTGGGGTCTAAAAGATCCCAAATCCCTCCTTTGCACTTAAAAGTATTCAAAATGCCAAAAACGGCATTTTGGAATACTGACTTTTTTTTCAAATCGGTGCCTTTAACATTGTGACGGGTCTCCAGCCAGCTGGCGGACGTGCCGGCTGGTTGCTTGAGTCTCCCAGTGGGATGGGAGACCCGTGCGGAGCAGGGGAAGGCGGCGGGAGGGGGGGTGACGCCCCCGCCCGGGCCTGTTGATAACGGCCGAGCGGCTGCTGAGCCGCATCCTGCTGTTGGCCCATCCTTTGCAGCTATAACAGCTTCAACTCTTCTGGGAAGGCTGTCCACAAAGTTTAGTCTTATACTTTAGGAGTGTGTCTATGGGAATGTTTGACCATTCTTCCAGAAGTGAGATCAGGCACTGATGTTGGAACAGAAGACCTGGATCGCAGTCTCCACTCTAATTCATCCCAAAGGTATTCTATTGGGTTGAGGTCAGACCAGTCAAGTTCCTCCACCCCAAACTCGCTCATGCATGTCTTTATGGACCTTGCTTTGTGCACTGGTCCAAATCATTTGGTGGAGGGGGATTATGGTGTGGGGATGTCTTTCAGGGTTGTGCTTGGCCCCTTAGTTCCAGTGAAGGGAACTCTTAAGGCGTCAGCATACCAAGACATTTTCGAAAATTTCATGCTTCTAACTTTGTGGGAACAGTTTGGGGATGGCACCTTCCTGTTCCAACATGACTGTGCATCAGTGCACAAAGCAAGGATTGTGCAGCGGCTGTGATGGTGGAAAGGAGCAGTTGTGGAGCACAGAGAAGGTAGGTACTGTTGATTCAACTTGAGTCAGAAGGAGGTTGGGACACCACACACCAGAATTTTTGGTGTTGCATTCTCCTTATTATTGAGCTTTTTTTTTTTAAAAAAAAAGAGTTGTAATAGGATTTGCCTGTGTGAGGGAGGTGCAGAGCGAGGGCTTGATGTGACACTGGGGTCATTCTGAGATTCAATGACCAGCTGAATGGGGGTCCAAATAATTCCACGGGGTTCATTATTATACTTTACTTTTACAGAGGAGGATTTTTTTTATTTTGCTGGCTGGTAACTTTTTTAATTGTAAGAGTTTTAGGCTAATTCAACGTTAATAAAATATTTTTCTCCAAAACTGTCCCTCTTTTACTTAACATGCATATTATGGCCAAGCTAAACTTGTTAAACCACACCTATTTAACCACATCCACTTATCACAGCACACTCACATTATTCTGCACCACTTAAGGGCCATTGACCCCAGCGCATTGTTGTATCAAATGCACAAGAAACGTGCAGTATTTAGCATTTGCTTACATTGTGTTAAGAAGCCCATACATTTTGAAAGGGCTATCAAAGCTCTGCAATGCACTTACTATTGGACTTGCAACATTTTTTAGTGCAGTGAACATGCATAATATCTACATCTGGGCATTGTGTAATGCTACAATGAACATGCACTTTGGAGCCTTATGAAAGTGTATTTGAGTGCTGTTTAAAAAAAAAAATGGCACCAAAACAAATCACACTCTTTCATGCATTTCTGTGTGTTGCGTGTTTTACTGAGTATTACAGCCACAATGCTATGTTGTGAATGCACCCGGTGGTGAAGAAGTAAAACGGTATCCAGCTGTGCAAAGTAGGACAGCTCCATGAGCACTGTGTTCTTCCATTTCCTTTGTTACAGCTGTGCCTCTATGGTGTCAAAGAACAATACTTAATTAAAACATTCTGAATCAAAAACAAAATTCCTGCCACTTCCTCTGCGCTGTCAAATACGTTTTGACAACCCAAATAAAAAACAGAGTGTATAGCGTGCAAAAAAACATTTTTGATATCTCATTTTACAGTGGGTAAAATACCTTCCAAAAATATGATTTAACACTCAATATGTTATGTGATTTAGAACCTGTTTACACTTAAAGCGATACTAAAGGTTTGCTTTTTTTTTCCCTTGGGTTGCATTCACACAGGGGCGATCCGACTTCAGTCCCAAAACCCTCTCCTTTATTTACCAGGTCAGGGGTTTTGCACAGAGTGGCCCCGATCCTCCTCTGCTGGGGTCCCCCAGCATCGCTCCTGGCTCCTCCTCTTCTCAAGTGACCTGTCAGAGAAGTGCTCTCCCTGGGGTCACTTGTGCGGGCGCGCTCCCGTGTCCTGTTGCTGCATCCAATGACACAGACAACAGGAATCGGCCCAGCTCCCGCATCACTGGACTTGATTGACAGCAGCGGGAGCCAATGGCTCCCCTGCTATCAATTTATCCAATGAGGACCCGAGACACCGGCTGGAGCTGCTAGGCTCGTCTCCGGCGTGGGAACAATCTGGCTCAGGTAAGTAAATGGTGGGTCTAGGGGGCTGCTGCAACAGAAAAGGTTTTTCACCTTAATGCATAGAAAGCATTAAGGTGAAAAACTAGGAGGGTTTACAACCCCTTTAAGCATATACACCCTGTTCCAAATTATTATGGCAATGATATTTTTCTCATTTACCTAAATAATTGATGTAAACAACAGTCAGCATAATTCTCATGCTATCAACTATTAAGATTAAGAGTACAATTAAAATTGTATTCGAACAAACCTCCTAATAACAGTATTTTTATTCAAAATGAAAAACGTACAATGCACTGTTCCAAATTATTACGCACAGTAAGTTTCAAAACACTTTATAGGCTGTAAAGAACTGAAAATTGACATTTGTTGTGTTTGCAGCATATTTACTGAAATCAAAAGCTATTTCAATCAAACTTTGAACAACATTTTAACTTTTTAAACATTTTAACAGGTCGCGTTACAATTTAATATAGGACCCCTTATTTGATAGCAGCTTCACAAGTCTTGCATCCATTGAACTTGTGAGTTTTTGGACAGTTTCTGCTTGAATTTGTTTGCAAGATGTCAGAATCGCCTCCCAGAGCTGCTGTTTGGATGTAAACTGCCTCCCATCTTTTGCTTGAAGATGCTCCAAAGGTTCTCAATAGGATTGAGGTCAGGGGAGGAAGGAGGCCACACCATGACTTTCTATCCTTTTATCCCCATAGCAGCCATTGGTGCAGAGGTATTCTTTGCAGCATGAGATGGTGCATTGTCATGCATGAAGATGATTTTATTACAGAAAGCATAGTTCTTCCTTCTGTACCAGGGAAGGAAGTGGTCAGTCAGGAACTCCACATACTTTGCATAGGTTATCTTTACACCTTCGGGGACCCTAAAGGGGCCGACCAGCTCTCTTCCCATGATTTCGGCCCAAAACATGACTCCACCACCGCCTTGCTGACATCGCAGCCTTGTTGGAACAGGGTGGCCGTCCACCAACCATCCACTACTCCATCCATCTGGCCCATCCAGGATTGCACGGCACTCATCAGTGAAAAGGACTGTTTGAAAATTAGTCTTCATGTATTTTTCTGCCCAATGCAGCCATTTCTGCTTGTGAGCATTGGTTAGTGGTGGTCGAATGGAAGGTTTATGCACAGTTGCTAGACTCTGGAGGACTCTACACCTTGATGTCCGTGGGACTCCAGAGGCACCAGCAGCTTCAAATATCTGTTTGCTGCTATGTAATGGTGTTTTAGCAGCTGCTCTCTTGATCCGATGCATGGATCTGGCAGAAATCTTCCTCAATGTGCTTTTATCTGCACGAACCCGTCTGTGCTCTGAATCAGCCACAAATCTCTTAATAGTGCGATGATCATGCTTAAGTTTTCGTGAAATATCAAATGTTTTCATACCTCGTCCAAGGCATTGAACTATTTCACTCTTTTCGGCAGCAGAGAGATCCTTTTTCTTCCCCATATTGCTTGAAAATGGTGCTCTGCTTAATAATGTGGAAAACCCTCCTTTAGTAGTTTTTCCTTTAATTGGGCTCACCTGGCAATCTAATTACCACAGGTGTCCGAGATTGTTTTCAGTGATCAAAAGAGCCCTGAGACACAATGTCATCCATGAGTTAAACTGAAAAACAAAATATTTAATCTTTGTGACACTGAAATAGAATTTGCATAATAATTTGGAACAGGGTGTACAGTAATATGTGTTTTTGGTGCAGGTTAAAACATGTACCTAAGAATATTTCTATACATTCTACATACATATTTAGGCAATGTTTTCTTATTTTTAAATGTGCATTTTTTTACCTATATTGTGCAAAGTAAAGGAGAAACATTCAGAAAAGGGATTTTCCGTGAAACATGTTTTATGCCCAATGGGCCTGTTTATTACATTATGGCCCTTTTACACCATTGCGCTGCAATAATGTTCTGAATAGCACCCCAACACACCTTTTCAGCACACTTACACTGCAGTGCAGTACGCAAATGTGCATTGTGGTGCTGAAAATGCTACAGCACAATTTTTGGTCCGTTGTGGCACTTTGGCCAGCCTATTCAAAATAATGGGCCGCTCTGATGCAACGCTCATGCAAACTAACATTCATGAGAGTGGGCGGTGAATGCACAAAAATGCAGAATGACCTATATTTTTAAAACAATAAGATGCAGGGCATGGATGTGTGCTAGGTAGGTTTGCACCGATACCGATATCAGTGCCAATACCAAGCATTTACACGAGAATCGGTACTTGTGCAAATGCTCCGATACCTGAAACCGATACTTTCAGGCTTGGTTATTTTAGCTGTCAGCAGGATTCCCCCACTATACAATATGAAACCAATCAGCGCAAACTGAATATAATACTGCAGCAGCTGAACACTAAAAAGGTAATTTACCAAACCTTCCAAGCAATATAACAAATAATAAAGTGCAGAGCTTGAGATAAAGTAAATAAAATAAAATGAAATAGAACAATGTCCATATAATCAAACACCAATAGTGCTCATGCAGTGCAGGCAGGATTATCCAAATATAAAGTGCTTCTGTGCAATCCACCACCAATCTAAGGATGGCCGCTCACCTCACTCTGTGGACCCTCTATAAAGGATCAATCACGTATGTTAACCTCCTAGTCCAGGGGTAAAAGATCTCCACTCAGGGGACAGAAAAATGGATACGTTCCTCCAAATTAAGATTTCAACCATTGGATATCATGAAAAATATAAAAAGCAATCCATAGTGCTCTCTGTCATAACATCATAAGGTTTATTGGTAAAATTGCACTTACATGGCTTAGCACTGTGCCCCAGTGCAAGGAAAACGAAAAAAGAAGCAGTACATCATAAAATCCAACGAACGAACGAACAGTACATCATAAAATCCAACGAACAAACGAACAGTACATCATAAAATCCACTCGGACATGTGAAAACCGGCATGAGCCACGGGTGACGTCACAAAACTCCTCCTAAGGACATTGTTCTATTTCATTTTATTTACTTTATCTCAAGCGCTGCGCTTTATTATTTGTAGGATTCCCCCACTGACAGCTGAGATGTAAAAAAAAAAAAAAAGGCAATTATTAGTTATTAAGGAACTGTCAGTGGGGTTCCCAGTGTTAACCATTTGCCGACTGCCTCGTGTACATTTACTTCGGCAAATTGGCTCCACTGCGCAGATTGCCATCTATAAACGGCAATCCGCGCAGCCACAGTTGCTGGAGCCAGCCGTGCGCTCTCGTGCCCACCGCACTCTGCCATAGATATAAAAAGATAATAAGGTGCAGCGTCTCCACCAAGGCCTCATCAATCTCATAAAGAGACAAAAGAAAAACTCCTTATGGTGCAGAAATCCCAAACAAGTTTGTTAACTAAAAAGAGTAACACGTTTAGATTACAGACTCGCATGTCTGTACAAAAATTCCAGCATTTCTAACCAGCAAGATGGCCGCTGTGTCCCGGTACGCTATGGCGTCACATGTCTCCAACTCCTCCCTGCACGTTTCGTGAGCAAATTATGTCACATCAATGTATCAACACACTTCAAGCTATGCACACAAGTTAGCCATTGTTTTCAGCGGTACTAGTTCACATCATGTGATGTGTTGATGTACATTCTCCAGTTTTCGATGTGTTGCATTATAGGGTTTATTGATTACAATAGCGGTACAATGAAATGCAATATTATTTATAGTGCACATGGAAATGTGTTAATCCAGCCTAATTATCTCTTGTAAACCCTTGCCGAATCTCTGCAGCACCACTGCTCTCTCTTCCTGGTGTCACAGGAGACATTGAGAGCAGCAGGAGCCATTGGCTCCAGTTACTGTCAGGTAAATCCTGTGAGGAGGGAGCAGGGGGCTTGGCCAAACCCTGCTGTGTATGTCTATGGATGCACACAGCCCGGTTCAGTAGCGCTCCTGCACAAGTGCTCCCTCAGCACATGAATTGTAAGGAAAGAGGTATGGGGGTAATGGTATTGACCAGGGCAGGTTAGTATAACATCTTTTTTATTTTCAATAAAAAAATTGCTTTTACAATCACTTTAAAGTGTATGTTTAACCAAAACTTTCTCGTTTTTCTTTAGTTTTGGATATTAATCTTAGGAAGTAATCTTGGGAAATATTAGTTGTCTGTACTGCTGTTGGAGATTTTCCTTCAAATCCTGTCAGGTGAAACTGTTGTCACCATGACAGTAAATGAGGGGAAATCTCTTGGGGTCTTAAACCCAACAGGGATTCTCATTCTTCCCTGCTCTATCAAAAATAAATAAATAAACTGTGTTGGGTACCTTTTGATTTGTAAATCACAATAAAATTCATGATATTTAATGCTGCACTGTAAACAGCTATAGAAGACACAAATTATTGCAGCTCTGTAATCATTATTGCATCATTATACTGTATGTACTTTTAAATGCAAGCAATGTAACTTCCTGATTATCACCTGATATCAGTCCCTGTACAGCAGGGATGAAGTGTAAAAGGAAGAAGCAGCACTGGGAGCCAATCAGTTCATGCACTGACAAGAAGCATGCTGATGGGAGGCAAGAGCAGAGTGACAGAGAGATGAGTTATCACTGTGCTGATTCTCCATTCACTGTCCAGGCCCAGGCTGGGACTGGTCCAGGATGACTTGGGATCAGAGAAATGATGAGGCCATCAGGCTGAGGACTTCTAGTAGCAGAAATCAGTATGGCGAGGGAGGGCCATTTTAATAGCATCATGGGCCGCTGGGTAAAGTAATGCACTGGGGCCCCCTACAAGCCTGCCCCAATTTATGCACCTACTCTCAAGAATTAAAGTATAAATAGTTGATAGAATTAAACATATATTTATTAGTACTTCCATTAAAATTAGTTTTAAACAATAAGAAAACATGCCATAAATAGAAGACTAATCAGCACAAAGAGCACAGTACAAGGGGAGGCAGAAGGGCACAGTGCAGTAGGAGACAGAAAGGCAAAATACTGTGATCGGGAGGGCACAGTACAGGTTTCTGGAACGCTGGGACACTGCCATCCCGGGACAGCGTAGTAAAAAGGGAGGGCTAGT
>BLSH010213157.1:73358-83967 GCA_018402905.1 Glandirana rugosa | reverse complement strand
GGGGGGGGGGGGGGGGGGCCCTAAGCAGTGATTTTTCTGTATATTGCCAGGAGACGGCAATACATTACAGCCGCGATAATAAATTACAATTTTTCTTCACAAATGTCATTTTGCTATGGCTATGTTCTAAACATCACAGAGGTGCACCCTTTTACACACAGACTAAGGACACCACATCATTTAAAGGAATATTTCATTTTTATTGTTTCACTTTAAGCATTATTAAAATCACTGCTCCTGAAAAAACTATCTATTTAAAAACTTTTTTTGCATTGATGCATGTCCCCTCACATTTTTGTAAATATTTTATTGTATCTTTTCATGTGACAACACTGAATAAATGACACTTTGCTACAATGTAAAGTAGTGAGTGTACAGCTTGTATAACAGTGTAAATTTGCTGCCCCTCAAAATAACTCAATACACAGCCATTAATGTCTAATAAGAAATCAATGGATGGTACTGCTCTGTCGGGTATTATTATTGTAAGTTGAGAACCAAAACCTGTAGTATTGTGATCAGGTATCTAACCACTTAATGGTATGAAAAAATAAAATGAAATAAAACAACTATATATCCCTATAACAATTGTGAAACATCACTAAGTGGAAATAAACATAAGTGTACCATAATCTTCTGTTGGTGGTAGGATTCAAAAAACGAAATGATGCTAAAACATGTGCGCACACAAAAGGTGCCTAAACACTGTGTTAATAAGTGCAAGTAAACTTGAAATTACAAAACATAAATAAACATATGAATGTGGCTTTAGTAACTTAAAGTGGATGTAAACCCAATTCATGAAATTTGAGTTGACACATCTGTCTGCAGTGTTATGTTATCTCTCTTCAAATAGCTATGTCCCGTAGCTGTCTCTTCCTCCGTAGCTCTGTTATCAGTTCTATAAATTCTCCCTCGTTCTGGGAGTCGGGACATAGAAATTAGAGACGGTGGAGGTTGCTAAAAATAGATTAGCAGGCTGCTAAACAATACACAGGCAACCTCTGCATGTGTGGGGAGGGGGTGTCTGCCTTTCCTCCAATCATCTTTCTCACAGTCTCTCACAGTGTCCAGGAATCATCTCCTCCTACATAGGAAGGAGGAAGTGCAAAATCTAACAGAATGTGCACTTTCTAAACAGTATATCAAAGTGAAGACAGAAGATATATATGTAAGACTTATATAGGGAGGTTTGTGTCATCTCTGTGTATCATCTGAGGCTGTTCACTTCACTGGGTATATGGCAGGTTTGCATCCACTTTAATATACGTTTGCAATAGTCCAAGAAGGGGTTAATCGGCCATTTTGTTGAGGACCTATCGACCTGTTGCAGTATGTCAATAGTTTGGCCGAGAAGGGGTTAATCAGCCATTTTGTTGAACACCTAAGGTTGATCCAATGTCATATATCAAATCTGCATGCTGTGTATGGTGCCCGACTTAATGGCTGAACGCTATAGTGTTAAAAAAGTGTGGTAACTCTAATGGGGCAAGAGAAAATAAGATTGCAATAGTCCAAAAATCCAACAAAGTAGGTGTGGGGTGCTATGTGCAACAGTATGATCAATCCTTTTCACAGTCCCACCGTGATTACAGATGACTTTCCTTGCTGTGACAACACAGAGCTCTCTAGCCTCTCACCTCAATGCTGTAAAATAACAGCATTAGATGGGTGGAGTTCTTAGGGAGCCCACATGGATCTGCCTGCTTCAAGGGGTCCTGGTGGGGATCATCCAGCTTGGGGTACTCTCTGGTGGACAGTCTCCTCTATGGTACTCTGGCGTCCTTGGCAATAAGCTAAATAATGGTGGTGTATAAAATAGGAGTGGCCAATAGTGTCATATTGTTTAACCATAGGTTTATTAGTAAAAAACATCCAGTTACACTCACTTCTGGTTTAGCCTGTAGCTCAATCCCAACGTGTAGCGTCACACTCACGTGATTTCATCAGGGGAGCCCGCTGCTCGTGGAGCATTCGCTTGTTGTTTATCTTAAAAAAGTGAGTGTAACTAGATGTTTTTAACCAATGAACCTATGGTTAAACGATATCACACCATTGGCCACTCCTATTTTTACACCACCATTATTGAGGTTATCGCCAAGGACCCCGGAGTACCATAGAGGAGACCGTCCACCAGAGAGTGTCCCAAGCTGGATGATCCCCACCAGGACCCCTAGAAGCAGGCAGATCCATGTGGACTCCCTAAGAACTCTATCCATGGCTGATTAACTCCTTCTTGGACTATTGTAATCCACTAAAGCCACATTCATATGTTTATTTATGTTTTGTAGTTTCATGTTTACTTTCACTTATTATCACAGTGTTTAGGCACCTTTTGTGTGCGCACATGTTTTAGCATCATTTCATTTTTTGAATCCTTCACCAACAGAAGATTATGGTACACTTATGTTTATTTCCACTTAATGATGCTGCACAATTGTTATAAGGATATGTAGTTGTTTTATTTCATTTTATTTTTTCATACCCTTAAGTGGTTAGATACATGATCACAATACTACAGGTTTTGGTTCACAACTTACAATTATAATACCCGACAGCGCAGTGCCACCCATTGATTTCTTAGGATACCTATTAACTGCAGGATTGGTTAAATTGGTGCTTGCGGCAGTCGACCTAGTATATTTCACCCCCATTAGATAGCGCGGAAGAACCATATTGTCCATTAATGTCTAAACCACTGGCAAAAAAAGTGAGTACACCCTAAGTGAAAATGTCCAAATTGGGCCCAATGTGTCACTATTTTGTGTGGCCACCATTATTTTCCAGCACTGTCTTAACCCTCTTGAGAATTGAGTTCACCAGAGCTTCATTGCTTGCCACTGGAGTCCTCTTCCACTCCTCCATGACGACATCACAGAGCTGATGGATGTTAGAGACCTTGCGCTCCTCCACCCCCTGTTTGAGGGTGCTCCACAGATGCTCAATAGGGTTTAAGACCGGAGACATGCTTGACTGCAGGCAAGAGACACTTGTCTTTGTACTCCTTACCTGATTGCCGCCACACACGCTTGACACCATCTGAACCAAATAAGTTTATCTTGGCCTCATCAGGCCACAGGACATGTTTCCAGTAATCCATGTCCTTAGTCTGCTTGTCTTCAGAAAACTGTTTGTGGGCTTTCTTGTGCATCATCTTTAGAAGAGGCTTCCTTCTGGGGAGACAGCCATACAGACCATTTTGATGCAGTGTGTGGCATATGGTCTGAGCACTGACAGGCTGACCCCCTTCCCCCACCCCTTCAACCTCGGCAGCAATGCTGGCACCACTCATACATTTATTTCCCAAAGACAACCTCTGGATATGAAGCTGAGCATGTGCACTCAACGTGACCATGGTGAGGCCTGTTATGAGTAGAACCTGTCCTGTTAGTCCACTGCATGGTCTTGGCCACTGTGCTGCAGCTGAGTTTCAGCGTCTTGGTAATCTTCTTATAGCATAGGCCATTTTTACGTATAGCAACAATACTTTTTTTCAGATCCTCAGAGAGTGCTTTGCCATGAGGTGCCATGTTGAACCTCCAGTGGCCAGTATGAGAGAGTGAGAGCGATAACACCAAATTTAACACACCTGCTGCCCATACACACCTGAGACCTTGTAACTCTAGCAAGTCACATGACACCGGGGAGGGAAAATGTCTAATTGGGCCCAATTTGGACATTTTCACTTAGGGGTGTACTCACTTTTGTTGCCAGTGTTTTAGACATTAATGGCTGTGTGTTGAGTTATTTTGAGGGGACAGCAAATTTACACTGTTATACAAGCTATACGTTCACTACTTTACATTGTAGCAAAGTATAATTTCTTCAGTGTTGTCACATAAAAAGATATAATAAAATATTTACAAAATTGTGAGGGTGTACTTACTTTTGGAGGATACTGTATGTACCGAGCACTACCCAATCTGTCAACAAGTTCGTCGACCCGAGGCATTCGGTATGCATTGAATTTGGACACGCTGTTGAAATCATTACAAAATCTTATAGTTCCGAATGGTTTTGGGACCAACACTATGGGACTTGACCAGTCACTGTGGGGCTCCTCTGTCACGTCCAACTCTAACATGTTCTTTATTTCATTTGTAACTGCTTCATGCCTATGCCTTGGGTATTCTCACAAACTCTTTAACGTCCTTCTGTTGGGCCGCTGACAAGGTTTCAGTTTTGGGTACCTCAGGTGTAACAGGGCACATGTCCTTTTGGGGGGGGGGGGGGGGGTTTCACTGCCAGTAAAGTCTCTCTGTCCTTCCAAGGTTTCAAGAGATTAACATGATATATTTGCTCTGGTTTCCTTTTCCCTGGCTGGTAAACTTTGTAGTTTACCTCTCTTACTTCCCTAATTTCAAAAGGACCTTGCCACTTTGCTAGAAATTTACTCTCAACTGTGGGGACTAGTACAAAGTACTCTATCACCAGAGTTGAAGACCTGGGTTTTGGCACCCCGATTATAAATCCCTCTTTGGGTCTCCTGGGCTTGCTCCATATGCTTCTGTACAAGCAGTGATTCTATCTTGCATCAGTGAGATATGCTCAATGACGCTTCTATAAGGCGTGGTCTCTCCCTCCCACATTTCTTTTGCGACATCTAGCAATCCCCTGGGATGTTTACCATACAGTAGTTCACAAAGGGAGTAACCTGTAGATGCCAGAGCTACCCCTCGTATGGCCTCAAAAAATCCCAATTTATCCCATCTTTGTCCACCACCTTTTTTAACATGCTTTTGAGCGTTTTGTTAAATCCCTGCACAAGACCATCAGTTTGTTGGTGGTAGACAGAGGTACGGAGATGGCAGATTTTGAACAACTTACACAATTCTTTAGTGACTCTGGACATAAACGGTGTTCCCTGATTCGTTGATAACCCTTTTGGAATACCCACACAACTAAATACCTGGACCAGCTCTTTGGCAATAGCCTTAGCTGTAACAACACAAGGGAATGGCTTTAGGATATCGCGTGGCATAGTCCGATATTACCAGTATGTGCTCATGGCCCCGGGCAGACTTTACTACTGGTCCCACCAGATCCATGCCAATTCTTTCAAAAGGCACTTCAATGATTGGTAACGGTACCAGTGGACTGCGAAAATGGGGCGATGGCGCAGAATACTGACACTCTGGGTGTGACTCAAAATATTCTTTGACATCTGCATGTAACCCAGGCCAAAAGAATCTCTGGGTTATTCTCTCCTTGGTTTTCTCTATACCCAGATGTCCACCTATTATATGACCATAGGCTAAATCTAATACCATCCGGCGATAGGGTTTGGGAACCACTAGCTGTTCTACCACCTCCTCCTCCCCTTGCTTTACCACCTGTTACAGCAAGTTATTTTTAACAGCCATGTAGGGAAAATACACCCCTACTTCCCCATCCATCATTTTAATGTTTTCTATGGCTCTATTGAGTGTGGCGTCTCTCAGTTATTCCGTACAAAAATCATCTTTCCTGACTTCTAAGTCAGGCACCTCATTCTGTCCATTCTCACTATTAGGCCCCATTCACACAGCGGCGATCCGAATGGGCGCGACTTTGCTAGGCAATTGCAATGCGACTTTCAGCGTGACTTCGGTGCGACTTACAACACTACTTATGCCAGGCGACTTTGCCTGTGGCCAATCAGAGAAGGGAGAGAGGGGCTTGCCCCAAACATAAATTCTATTCTTTTTACTGTAAAGTCACTTCTTTTTACTGTAAAGTGACTTCCATTCATTTCTATGGGCGTGAGTCGGATAGAATTTGCCTTGAGTCGCGCAGGAACTTCTTTCTGAAGTCGGAGCGACTTAGTAGCGTACATTAAGAAGGCTCCCATTCATTTCAATGGGATTTCAGATGTCAAGCGACATGGAGCGACTTGAGGCGGCTCAAGTCGGAGCGCAAGTCGCCCCTGTGTGAATGGGACCTTAGAGTCAGAGATGATTTCTTGTTCATTAACCTCCAGCTGGGGGCTGGATTCCAGTTCCTCCTGTTCCCCAGCCATCATAGAAAAGGGAAAAGGATCTACCCCTTCCTTGGACACAACAACAGTTTCCCTTTCAATTTTGCAATCAAAGGGTCTGGTGTGAGTTCCAGTGTTTCCTCAGCAGGGGGAGCTCTGTCCTCCTGGCTCCTTTTGTTTTCCCATAAACTCCAACAGTGTGGAAAATCTCTCCCCACTAGGGCTTCATGAAGCACTAAGGTTACCACCCCCACTGAATGTGTCACAGTGCCCCAAGGGGTATCAATCTCAACCACAGCAGTCTGGTAGTCATGTGTGTCACCAAGTATGCAAATAGCCCCAATAGTGCTAGGGTGTAACTTTGCAGAATTTACACAATCACCTTTGACTAATGTCACAACACTACCAGAATCAAGCAGAGCGGTGACTGGATTTCCATCAACTGAAATCACACACATTTGTTTTTCTATGCATTCTTGATATGATGTAGTACATGCCACCTGTGCAAAAAGAGACATGCTTTTTTAAAATAAGCATTATCACATTGCATTGGTTCATCATTTAGGGAACAGTTAGCAGCAATATGGCCTAATGCATGGCAACGATAACATTTTATTAGTTCTGTACCCAGCCCTCTGACCTATTTAGCCAGTCTCCAGGTCCTGAGCCCATAGTCTAATTATCTGCAGCAACAGTCTTGTAATTTTTTCCCCACGCCCTTGAACCCTGGAACAGTCTTACCAGATCCTCCGGACAGTCTTTCACCCCTAGAGACATTGGAGTGGGGCACGGATGGGTTCAACAAGTCCTCGGCAGCAGTTTATCTCTCCATCAGGTCCTCCAGCGGGTTTGCAGTCTTAGGGTCCCCATGGCTGATGCACTTCCTCAAAGTGGCAGGGAGCATACATAAAAAATGGTCCATAACCACACGCTCCACAATCTTAGGACCTAGCAAAGTCTCTGGCTGCAGCCACTTGGTGAGGTGTATTAAGCCAAACATTTGGGAGCGGGGTGGCTTGTCAATACTGTATGACCACCGATGCACCATTGAGCCAGGACTGCAATGGTGACACCAAGGTGTGCAAGCATCTCAGCCTTCAGCGTCTCATAATCCTGGGCAGCATCTGGTTCCAGGTCATAATAGGCCTTTTGGGGTTTTCCTGTTAGTAAGGGCGCTAGTAGTCCTGCCCATTGTTTTTTTTGCCATCCTTCTCAAACAGCGACTCTTTCAAAAGTTGCTAGGTAAGCTTCCACATCATCTGCAGGCAGTGGCATTGCTAGGGGGGGTGCGGCCCACACCCGGGTGACAACCGTCAGAGGGGTAACAACATCCCAAGGGTGATGAAACTCATGGCACCCTTTGGCATTTTTTTTTTGCCGGAACACCTCCTGTGCGCCTCGCCTTCCTCCTCCGGGTCCTCCCTTCTCACTACTGCGCTGCTGAGCTGAGCCTGTCACTTCGTTTCTCCACTGCTGCACACTGTGTGTGTCCTCTCCAGCAGCTGTGCGGTAACGGCAGGGGAATGTCAGCTTGCGATGGGGGTGTCACCGCCGGAGCCCGAGGTGAGCTGTTGCAGGGGGGGGGGGGGTGTCACCACCCAGTCACACCTGAGCCACCCAGAGCTGGTGTGATAAGAAGGAGTGCTTGCGCCCGGCGCCCTGTGTGTGTTGGTCTGATAATAGGGAGGGTGGGGGTGGTTGTTTTTGTGCTGCTGGACACAGCTATTATATATAATATATATATGGGCATACATATTGTGAACAAATAATGTTCCCCAGTGGCCCCCTTGTGGTAAATTATATTCCCTGGGTGTGGAGGGGGGGGCATTCAGTTCACCCAGAGGGGGCCGGGAGACTGCAAGATAGAGGGACTTTTTTTCCTTTTTGGCACAGGCAGACTTACACAACAACCAGCTCCACACTTGTCCTGGCTCACAGTTCCTGCTGCTGGCGGAGTGATATATACGGCTTTCTCGCTGCCTGCCTCCTTCAACAAGTAAGTGCTGAGGACAGGACAGACGCCGGCTGAGGGAATCAGTGGCTACTCAGAGCAGGTTGACAGATATCAATAACATCAGCTCAGCAGGCAGAGGAAAGTGCCGAGACTGACTTAGGGCGGCAAACAGGGAAGATCAGGAGGACTAATCCCAGAGGCAGCATACATGCCAAGTGTCCCAGGTACCAATATCCATTGCAATATACTCTCACCACACTGACCTAACTATCCTGCACCTCCCGCTCTACAATCTTAAACCACGATCCTTATTCATACACCCAGCGTCACCTCTCGCAATTACCCTTGGCTTTGCCTCCCGCACATACTGTATAGTCCACTGGTCCGTCAGCCTTCCAATCTGCAGTGCTGGATTTTCCTTGATCCAGGGAAGCCACATCTCTGCTGAAAGCTGTCATTGGTTGCTAGGACCGCCAGCATCCTTGCAACCAATTTTGTCATGTGTGCCCATCCCCTACAGAGTGCTTTTCTTTTCAGATACTGTCTTCTGCTTATTGACTACGTGGCCTTGGAGCAACATGCCTTGCTGTCAGCAGGTCACAGCATCTTGCCATCTTCCCTGTGGCCATCAGATTCCCTCCAAAATCAAAATTATTGGGGGGGGGCACCATGTTTTACCGCACCAGGTGGCACCAACCCTAGTGGCGCCACTGTCTGCAGGTGTCATCTTCTGCAGGTAATAGCTGGCCCGCACCATTTTCTGTTCTAAAGGACAAAGGCAAAGGACCTGTGGACCCCTTCTTTAATTCCAGCAGGGCCTCCTCAAACTGGTGATTCGCCTCCTGCTGGAGGCGGTTGGTTTCCTGCTGAACTGCAGTGATCTGGCAATTTACCTCCTGCTGTTGGTAATTGATTTCCTGCTGTGTTGCAATGGCCTGGCGATTTGCCTCCTGCTGCGCTGCAGTGAGCTCTGTGACCTCGCGGTTGGTTTCCTGCTTGGTTGCAGTGGCCTGCAGCAGGGCTCTTAACATATCCGCCATCCTTCCACCTTTCAGGAAGATGCCCACCCAAATCCACCATTTGTCGGGGGTTAACTCAATGGGGATCACCTTCCCTGGGAAAAAGGTAGTCCAAACGGCAGGTTTTCATAGAATCTGACTTGTAGCCAGTTTTATTTTTAAAAGGTTGCATGAAAATCAAACAAACAAAGGAGAAAAAGAATCCTTGCCATCCAGGCTCTTACTAAACATTTCCAGTTTCCTAACTCACAGGTGAAGGGCTTCTCCCAGTCACCCACAAAGCAAAGATAATGCAAACCTTTTATTTCTCTCACAAAGCAAACTTCAGATCAGCAGCTCTCTCAGGTTTTGGCTTCCTGATTCCCAGGCCAAGAGCAATTATTTGCTCCAGTCCTGCTTTATTTATACCACCTGTTGGTGGACACAAGCGGACCGCAAAATCTGATCTGGAATCAACCCTGCCAAGGTGGCTGGTTTTCATGAAAGTTACACTCTTAGGCTCCTTTTACACCTATGTGACTTATCCTGCGACTTGGAACTTCAAAGTCGCATGACAAGTCGTTCCCCATTATTTCCAATGAGTACTGTTCAAATCTGTCCCTGCATTACTTTGGCCCAACTTTGATGCAACTTGACTTCAATGTTAAACCCTCAAAGTAGCATGTAAATCACACCTAAATAATATAGATATGCGATTTCTGTACTATTTCTGTACGATGTTGGAATATGTTCTCATTGTGCCAAAATTGCAACAAAGTCAGGCCAAAGTCGTACTGATACGAAATAGTGGTAAAATCATGGTAACATCGTCTTGCACAAGTGTGAAAGGTTAGTCTTGTACAAGATCGCCCTTTTCTGTGACTATGTAAGTTATACAATATATCTTGCTACATGTCATGATGTCCTCGTGTACACACTAGAACTTCTAAGAATTCAAGAATCACAGAAATTCTTGAACATAAAACCTGTTTCATGTGCTCCTGTAAGATTGTTGAGATTAATCATTGTTAGAAGGATGGAGTTTGCATAATGAAAGAATAAACCCATTTATTTGAATCTGTTAGCTATTCACAGCTGGCTCTCTCCCCACAGAAACTGCAGCATTTGCAAGAGGAAAAGACCAAAGAAATTGAAAACCTCCGAAGCACAATTAAGGAATTAGAGAGAAAGCTCAACGGTGGAACGGATTCACGCTTAAAAAAGAAACGTTTCTAAAAGCAAAATAAAATTGTGTCATATGAAGCTGCATTCCGTAAAATGATTTTTTGTGTTGGCCATGCAGGACAAAGTAAAGCCTCGTACACACGGGACGACGATCGTACGTACGATCGTCTCAAATCGTATGTTGGCTGTTGTATCTAGCATACTGACTGCACTACACGATCGTACGACCAAAGAAATTTAGTAAAATGCCTTACGTCGAAGTATACTGTGTTAAAATAAAACGAAAATCTTTGCAAAGAAAAAATTCGCACTTAGGCAAGGTGGCAACTCGAAAGAGAGATTAAGGAATTAACACGAAGCCTCCAAAAGTTAAAGAAACCAGAAAAGGAGAACGTTTACGACGTCAAAGACACCCCTCTCTCGGTCGACACTTATCGATTGTCTAAGTTTATTTACCCAAATAAGAAAGTAATACGTTTGAGGTAGGAAGATTGTTACTAATTAGAGTTGTTAGAA
>BLSH010213157.1:59653-73348 GCA_018402905.1 Glandirana rugosa | reverse complement strand
TTTGCATTTTAATTCATGAACTAAGTATTTTAGCCCTATCAATCAGCAAGATTTCTGGCTCCCAGGTGTCTTCTATACAGGTAACAAGCTGAGATTAGGAGCACTCTCTAAAGCCTCGTACAGACGGCACGACGATCGTACATACGATCGTCTCAAATCGTATGTTGGCTGTTGTATCTAGCATACTGACTGCACTACACGATCGTACGACCAAAGAAAGAATGTTCAGGTGCATGTAATTAGCATCCGGCCGGTCCTGACTTCTGAGCATGCTTGTTTTGCACAATACAACTTGTTGTACCAACTTCTCTGTACACACGATACAACGGTCGTATGATCGCTTGTTGGTACGACCAAGTTTTCTAGTTTGCTCATTCAACTCCCGTTGCACGACCGTCGTATGTCGGCTGTTCTAATCGCGCGTACGAACGATCGATTTCGCATACAACGGTCGTTCGTATGACCTGTTGTATACGATCGACCTCCCGTGTGTACGAGGCTTAATAAATTCACTTCAATAACAGCCCTACCAACTAATCATTCTTACCTTTCTTTCATCCTGTCATTTGGCCTCCATGAAGTAAGGTAGTCCTCTGTAAACTCCAAGTAGCAAAATGTGACAAAGTTGGTTGCCGGTTGCCTGAAAGGCCAAGTGCTACGTCATGTAGAAGGAAGAGAAATGAGTCATGTGCTTCCTCGTACCTGAAAGTACCGGGTAATTACTTCTGACAGTGAAATGAACATAGTGGTGTGGGAGCAAAGGGAAGGTCAAAATAAATAAGTAATAAAATAAATAAAATATGTACTACTCGTGGGGCAGAATTAAAGTGTACCTGTTGCACTCCTCTCCTTGAGCAAAACACAGGTTTGCCTTAAAAGAAAACTGTCCCCCTCTACATTTCCTTTAATCATATCCCCCTACCCCCTTTGTTGCTGCCCACCTGGAAAAATAGTTAACTTCTTCCTTGATCTATTGATCTTCACAGTGTGTCCCTGCCCAGTGTTGCACAGCCTTTCCATCAAAAGCACCCCTGGTGCATCCTCTTCGGCCCTATTCATTCCTATGAGTAAGCTGTACTCATAGCAGCCTCCAGAGGTCAGCAGAGTACTACTTTCCCATAGGAATGAATTGAGCCACAGCGCACATTCGTACTAAGGCTTAATGCACTCTGGACATTAAAAAACATGTTCTAAACACATCAGTAGCTTTGCAGTGAGTTCTTCAGCTGTTTTCAGTGTTTTGCACAAGCGTTTTTGAGCATAATTGAGCAGTAGCATTTTTTTTTCTTTTATGGACCAAAAACGCCCCCTCAATTGATTTAAAACATCCAAAAACATTGGTGAAGATAAATGTTGGTTCAGGTAGATGGCACTCACAGGTGTGGGGGAATTGTTTAAAGAAAAATTGTACCCAAAGCATATTTGTCCATTAAAACAACTCCAGGCGGATGTGAAAGACTACTAATTTATCTAGAGTCATATTCAATAAAACAATTATTACATTTTAATAAAGAGTGTAAGGTACCTGAATCTCTGTAATACTTTGCACAGTAGGAGTAAGTTTAGAGGAGGTAGGGGCAGCACTGTTAGCCATACAGGCTCTACTCTTTTGCACAGTGCTGTTGGCCTAGCACTGGTAACCCCCTTGGATGCCAGAACAAGGAAGAGGAAGGACCTCATCTATGTTACAAAGCTACTACATTCATCAGTCAGCAGACTGGGGGTGGATCAATGACCAAACTGTTTTGCTTAGCTACATGAAGAAATGTGAGGTCACCAATCTGGCTATGCTGTCTGACAAAGGCGTTTGGATTGCAGTACAATTACAAACCCTTTGGCAGGCAAATATATGACAACATATAGGTCTTTCAGCTGTGCGTATATATATTTGTCTCTTAAGTTTTCACCAAATGATATTAAAGTTGCCACCTCATCCCTTTAAAACCGAACACATATTAATTACACATGTTTTGTGGCTGATTAAGCTGGCAATTAAACTCAGTGCCTTATGTGCAATAAATTAGCCTAAGAATTTGTGTAATTACTATGTGTTCGGTTTTAAAGGGATGAAGTGGCAATCAGAGATACTGTACTTCATTTTTTTCTTGATGAGCTTCATGCTGCAGGGGTTTCCCAAAACTAGACACATTCTTATATCACTATATGCGCTATGTAAACCTCAAGTGCTTACTCAGAGGGCAAAGGTTTTGATAAAGACAAAGAGAATAGTCAGAATACTATTGTTCAGGTGAAGTTTATGCCCCGGATTCTGAAAAGCCCTGAGGACTAAAGTTGCCAGATTGGTAAATTTGCCTGTTTTTATAGCAGCTTTGGATTTAAAGCCTCTCACTTAATCTTTTGTTATCATCCTATCCATTGGTTAGCTTCTACTCACCCTTCACTTTACAGTAGAAAGAAGTAATTGAAGTCTGACTGACAGCTAGTAACAGTATAGTCAGGAAAATAACAGGCTGAAGAGGTGAAGAGGAGTGAAAATAATACAGTCAGGAAGGATGCAAAGGGGTTGGTTTACTAAAACTGGAGAATTCAACCCGTAACACTGTGCTGCTCATGGTCCCGGGTCTCACTGTGGGCGATATGGCACTTACCGCTTTTGTTTTCAATAAAAATATTTTCAACCTTTCAACTTTAAAACTGGAGCATTCAGAATCTGATGCAATTCTGCATGGTGGCCAATCAGCTTCTAACTTCAGCTTGTTTAATTAAGCTTTGACAATAAAACATGGGAGCTGATTGGTTTCTGTGCAGAACTGCACTAGATTTTGTACTCTACAGTTTTAGTAAATCTCCCCAGAGGTGAAAGTAGCAGCTCATCACTTCTCTGGCTTGTGTATACAAATATTGCAGGGTAATGCAGGTAAAAGCACCCTTCATATGTATTGGTAAGACAAGCATTTAAAATGCTTAAGTTGGGTTTTGTAAAGGTGATATGTATACTTGTTTTGTTAAATAAAATGTCTTATTAGGACGTTGACAACTAGTAGTGGTTAAATCATTTTACAGTGTATTCAATCAATTTTGGATGATTTTTCTATAAATTGCAACCGTTTTAAAGTGAAGGTTATAGTTCTTTAATATGTTCTTTAAGACATATGTGTGAAAGAGACCAGCTTGAAGTAAATAATCTTTTAACGTGTGCTAATCTATTGCCTCTATGTACAGTTTTGTAATTACAGTTGTATGCAAAAGTTTAGGAATGACAATCATGGAAATTGGCAGGGGTTCCTAAACATTTGCATACGACTGTATTTGTGTAGATGAAATCATCTATATTTGTTCATTAGCTATCAAGGCTTTGCTTCCATTACTTCAGTGTTTCAGGGTGAGTGTGCTTCACTGCTCGAAATCTTGAAATCTTCCTCAATGTGCCTTTATCTGCACAAACCCGCCTGTGCTCTGGACAGCCACAAATCTCTTAAGGCCTCATACACACGGGCGTTTGCAGAAAAATAAGCAAAACGCCGGGCCTGACGTCAGGGGAAAAAACTGACGTTTTGCTTGGCGTTTTGCATTGACGCCAATGGACGTTTTTTCACGCCAGCTTTTTGCGGCGTTTTCTGCCTCTATTCAAAATCAATGGTTCCCTATGGGAGCCCATTGATTTGAATAGAAGCCGCACCAGAAGTCGGATCGCGGTGATCCGACTTGCGGCGCGACTTGTGTGCCGTGTCTTAAAGGGGAACCCCCGCAAAAAATTTGCGTGGGGTCCCCCCCCCCAGAGCATACCAGGCTCTTCGATCTGGCAGGGATTTTAAGAGGAGCCCCCACGCCGAAAAAAACGGCGTAGGGTCCCCCCAAAATCCATACCAGACCCTTATCCGAGCACGCAGCCTGGCAGGCCAGGAAAGGGGGTGGGGACGAGCAAGCGCCCCCCCCCTCCTGGACCATACCAGGCCGCATGCCCTCAACACGGGGAGTATGGGTGCTTTGGGGCAGGGGGGGCACTGCGCCCCCCACCCCAAAGCACCTTGTCCCCATGTTGATGGGGACAAGAGCCTCTTCCCGACAACCCTGGCCGTTGGTTGTCGGGGTCTGCGGGCGGGGGCTTATCGGAATCTGGAAGCCCCCTTTAACAAGGGGGCCCCCAGATGCCGGGCCCCCCACCCTATGTAAATGAGTATGGGGTACATCGTACCCCTACCCATTTACCTGGGGGAAAAAACGTGTATAAAGAAAACACCACACAGCTTTTTAAAATATTTTATTATATCATCTCCGGCATCTTCTCCCCTCTCTTCTTTCTTCGGCTCTTTTGCGGGGTCTTCTGTTTTTTGAGGGGTCTTCTGCGGGGTTCTTCAGCTCTTTTGCTGCTGTCTCCCCAGCTTCCGCCACCGCCGCCGCTGCTTCTTCTCCCTCTTCTCCATCTTCTTCTTCTTCTTCCCCTTCTTCTGGAGATGTTGACTCGTCGCTCTCTTCCACTCGAATACCGGGTCCGTGCTGCGCGGTTGCCTTATATTGGCATGGGGGCGGGGCCACACGATGACGTCATCACTAGCCCCACCCACATGATGTCACATCCTGGGGCGGGGCTGTGATGCGATGCCCCGCCCCAGGGTGTGACATCATGTGGGTGGGGCTAGTGATGACGCACTGGTCCCGCGTTCTAGCTACAGCTCACTAACGCCGACACCCTCTACTGCCCACAAACGCCGGCGTTTTTAGAGGGCCATTGAATAACATGGAGAGCTGGAAAAAAACGCCTACAAACGCCGGCGGCCAAAACGCCCGTGTGTATGAGGCCTAATAGTGCGATGATCACACTTAAGTTTTTGTGAAATATCTAATGTTTTCATACATCGTCCAAAGCATTGAACTATTTAAAGCCTCGTACACACGGGACGACGATCGCATTCAACACGTCGTACTCACGACCGTTGTATGCGAAATCGATCGTTTGTGTGCGCGCTTTCAACAGTCGAACATACGACGGTCGTACATGGGAGTTGTATGAGCAGACTACAAAACTTGGTCGTACCAACAAGCTCCCATACGACCGTTGTATCGTGTGTAGAGCAGTTGGGTACAACAAGTTGTATTGTGCTAAACACGCATGCGCCAAGTCCACTTCAACTAAACGAAATTAGATTATGATACCAGCACTTCCTCTTTATACGCTCGTTCGCGTCATCACGTTCGGCCGGCCGCAAGTTGTATGTACGACCATCGGGTGCACATCAGTATGCTATTTACATTATGCAACATACGATTTGCGACGATCGTACGTACTATCGTCGTCCCGTGTGTACGGGACATTACTCTTTTTGGAAGCAGAGAGATCCTTTTTCTTCCCCATATTGCTTGAAAATGGTGCTCTGCTTAATAATGTGGAACGCCCTCCTTTAGTAGTTTTTCCTTTAACCACTTGCCAACCGCCGATCGGCATTTGACGGCGGCAAAGTGGCTCTGAAACGTGGATAGCCGTCATATGACGGCGGCCGCGAGATCGTGCCTAGTGAGCACGCGCGCGCCGCCGGAGGCGCGCCGCGTGCTCACTGTGTTCGGGCAGGGCCAGGGAGCGGGTGCGGCAGAGTCGATCTCCGATGCACCCCCCCCCCCCCCGGAGTGAAAGAACGGAGGTCCATGTAAGTAAACACGGACCTCCGTTCTGTGAGAGGGGGAAGGGCTGTGATCACAGCCTTCCTGTACATGGAGGCTGTGACCACTTCCCTTCCCCAGCTAGGGCAGTCCCCCCACAGTTAGAACACGCCCAGGGAACACAGTTAACCCTTAGAGCGCCCCCTGCAGGTTAACCCCTTCACTGCCAATGGCATTTACACAGTAATCAGTGCATTTTTATAGCACTGATCGCTGTATAAATGCCAATGGTCCCAAAAAAGTGTCAAAATGGTCCGACATGTCCGCTGAAATATCGCAGTACCGCTAAAAATCGCAGATCGCCGCCATTACTAGTAAAAAATTCAAAAAAATAAAAACCCCAAAAATGAATTCTCATCATCCGTAAACGCGACCACTTTTGCGCAAACCAATCAATAAACGCAGATTGTGATTTTTTTAATCACAAATATGAGGAAGAATATAAATCGGCCAAAACCGATGAAAAAAATGTTTTTTTATATTTTTTTTTTGGATTTGTATTTTAGAAAAAAGTTTGGGTTTTTTTGCAAAATTGTCGCTCTTCTTTTGTTTATAGCAGCGATCAGAAATGACGCAGTGGTGATCAAATACCACCAAAAGAAAGCTCTATTTGTGGGAAAAAAAGGACGCAAATTTAGTTTGGGTACAACGTCGCACGACCGCGCAATTTTCAGTTAAAGCGACGCAGTGCCGAATCGCAAAAAGGGCTCCGGTCCTAAAGCTGGAAATCCTTCCGCGGCTGAAGTGGTTACTTGCGCTCACCTGGCAATCTAATTATCACAGGTGTCTGATATTGTTTTCAGTGATCAAAAGAGCCCTGAGACACAATGCCATCCATGAGATAAACTGAAAAACAAAATAATTAATCTTTGTGACACTGAAATAGAATTTGCATAATAATTTGGAACAGGGTGTAGTAGTCCCGAATTGGGGTGCTGGCTTTGGACATTCCCAACGCTCAATCCCCTCCCCCTTGCCTCACATCTCTTTCCCACCTTCCTACTGTGGACATCCTTCTTTTCTCTTTCCTTCTTGCTTATTTCCTTGTTGCAAATCATGTTGTTTATTCATAGTTACATAGTTAGTCAGGTTGAAAAAAGACACAAGATCATCTAGTTCAACCAATTAAAAAAAAAAAAAAAAAATCATACAATCCCATATACCCAATCCTATCCAGTTGATCCAGAGGAAGGCGAAAAACCCCAGCAAAGCATGATCCAATTTGCTACAGCAAGGGGAAATATTCCCTTCTGATCCCCTGAGAGGCAATCAGATATTCCCTGGATCAACTTTACCTATAAATGTTAGTACCCAGTTATATTATGTACATTTAGGAAAGAACCCAGGCCTTTTTTAAAGCAATTTACTGAGCTGGCCAGAACCACCTCTGGAGGGAGTCTATCCACTCCAGATCCACGCTATTGCCAAAGTACGGCTCTAGCGCGGATCTGAATTTCCAGGACGACGTCCATGGACATTGTCCCCTGTACACACTCCCGGCGCACACTCACAGGCGGCGGCGCATGTGAGTCGGCAGGACTCGTCATGAGGCAGACCCACATGGGCGGACCCACAGGAGTCGGGCGGACTCGATGTCTGCTTGTGACCCGCGATCGCCTGTCAGAGCTGCAGAACGGGGAACCGCCAATGTAAACACGGCGGTTCTCCGTTCTGTGAAGGGGGACATAGCACATCTACTGATCCCTGTGATCGGGATCAATGAGATCTGTTATGTCCCGGCCAGCCCAGCCCCCAAACAGTTAGAACACAATGAGGGAACACAGTTAACCCCTTCACTGCCCCCTTAGTGTTAACCCCTTCACTGCCAATGACATTTATACAGTAATCAGTGTCTACTTAAATTTCTGATCGCTGTATAAATGTCATTGGTCCCAAAAAAGTGTCCGAAATGTCCGCCCCAATATCAAAGTCCCGATCAAAATCGCAGATCGCCGCCATTACTAGTAAAAAAAAAATAATAATAAAAACACCATAAATCAATTCCCATAGTTTGTAGACGCGATAACTTTTGCGCAAACCGATCAATATACGCCGATTGTGATTTTTTTTTTACCAAAAATATGTAGAAGAATATATATCGGCCAAACCTGATGAATAATTTTTTTTTTCATTTTTTTTTTTTGGATATGTATTATAGCAAAAAGTAAAAAATATTGTTCTTTTTTCGAAATTGTCGTTCTTTGTTTGTTTATAGCACAAAAAATAAAAACCGCAGAGGTTATCAAATACCACCAAAAGAAAGCTCTATTTGTGGGGAAAAAAATGATAAAAATTTTGTTTGGGTATAATGTCATTCAAAATGCGACAGCGTTGAAAGCCGAAAATTGGTCTGGGCAGGAGGGGGGGGGGGGGTTTAAGTGCCCAGTAAGCAAGAGGCTATTCCACATTTTCACAGCTCTTACTGTAAAGAAACCTTTCCGTATTTGGAGATGAAATCTCTTTTTCTCTAGATGTAAACAGTGCCTCCTTGTCCTCTGTAATAAGTAAATCAACACCAAGTTCACTATATGGACCACTTATGTATTTGTACATGTTGATCATATCCCCGCTTATCTCATCTTCTCAAGAGAGAATAAATTCAGTTCCTCTAATCTTTCCTCATAGCTGAGCTCCTCCATGCCTCTTATCAGTCTTCGCTGCACTTTCTCCAGTTCCCTGATATCTTTTTTGAGAACTAGCGCCAAAAACTGAACCGCATATTCCAGATGAGGTCTTACTAATGATTTGTACAGGGGTAAATGATATCTCTCTCTCTGCAGTCCATGCCTCTCTTAATACAAGAAAGGACTTTGATCGCTTTGGAAACTGGAGCTTGGCATTGCATGCTATTATTAAGCTTATGATCTACCAAAACCCCCAGATCCTTCTCCACTATGGCCTCCTCCAGTTGTACTCCCCCTAGTATGTACGATGCATGCATATTCGTAGCTCCCAAGTGCATAACTTTACATTTATCAACATTAAACCTCATTTTCCACTTAGTTACCCAATTAAACAGTGCATTGAGGTTGGCTTGTAAGTTGGAGACATCTTGTAAGGATGTTAATCCACTGCATAGCTTGGTGTCATCTGCAAACACTGAAACTGTACTTTTGATCCCAGACCCTATATCAGTTATATAGCTATTAAAAAGTAAGGGTCCCAACACTGAACCTTGGGGTACACCACTGATAACCTTAGACCATTCAGAGTATGATTTAATAAAGGGGTTGTAAAGTCTCATGGTTTTTCACCTTAATGCATTCTATGCATTAAGGTGAAAAACCTTCAGTGCTGCAGCTGCCCCCCAGAGCTCTCCCCCCCCCCTTTTCCTACCTAAACCTGTTTGTTCCAGCGACGATGCACAAGCCCAGTGGCTCAAGGCGCTGTCTCTGCCCTCATTGGATAGATTGATAGCAGCAGGAGCCATTGGCTACCGCTGCTGTCAATCAAATCCAGTAACGCGGGGGCGGGGCCGAGTACTGCTGTCTGTGCCAATGGATGCATGCATGGGTGCCCCTCATAGAAAGCGGCTCTCCGTTGGGGCACCCAATGAAGAGGAGGGGCCAGGAGCACCACCGGGGCACCCCAAAAGAGGAGGAAAACCCTTGCACAGAGCAGGTAAGTATAATATTTTTGTTTTTTAAATGAACCTTTACAATCACTTTAACCACTACTCTCTGAATTTTGTCTTTAGCCCGTCTTCTAGCCATTTACAGACTGATCTTTCCAAGCCTGTAGACTTTACCTTACACATTAGCCGTGTTTGGGGAACGGTGTCAATCGCTTTTGCCAATTCCAAGTGTACCACATCCACAGATGTCCCTCTGTCTAAGGTTTTACTTACCTCCTTTGACAACTTCTGTCTTTCATGAATCCATACTGTCTGTTGCTTAACCACCTCAATACTGGGCACGAAAACCCCCTTCCTGCCCAGGCCATTTTTCAGCTTTCATCGCTATAACATTTGAATGACAATTACTCAGTCATGCAACTCTGTACTCATATGAAATTTGCGTCCTTTTTTTCACACAAATAGAGCTTTATTTTGGTTGTATTTAATCACTAGTGGGTTTTTTATTTTTTGCGCTATAAATAAAAAAAGACTGAAAACTTTGTGGAAAAATGCCTTTTCTTTGTTTTTGTCATAAAATTTTGCAACTTAGTAATTTTTCTTCATAAATTTTGGCCAAAATTTATACTGCTACTTATCTTTGGTAAAAATAACCCAAATTGGTGTATATTATTTGGTCATTGTGTCTACAAGCTTTGGTGCCAATCATTGAAAATTGATCACACCTGATCACACCTGATGTACTAATGGCCTATCTAATTTCTTGAGACCCTAAGGCCCCTTTCACACGAGCGGAGCCCGTTTTGATCCGTCCGTTTATCCCTGCTGAGCCGGCGGATGACAGGATAGTCTCTGCACTAGTGCAGAGACTGACCTGTCACAGCTCCATTCTCTTCTATGGAGAATCAGATGAACACAGACCGTCTGTCCATGTTCATCCGATCCGCTAGGCGGATGGAAAATAGGGTTTCCATCCGTCCGTTTTTGGCAGATCGGAGCGGATTGGGTGTCACTGCTGACCATTATCGCTCCATAGAGAACAATGGAGCGTCCCTTCGGGTCCACCTGAAAAACTGACAGGTGGACCTGAATGATCCGCTTGTGTGAAAGAGCCCTAACAAGCCAAGAAAATATGAATACCCCCCAAATGACCCCTTTTTGGAAAGTAGAGATTCCAAATTATTCAGTAAGTTGCATGGTGAGTTCTTTGAAGTTGTGATTTTTCCCCACAATTCTTTGAAAAATGAAGATTATTATTTTTTTTTTTTTTTTTTTACAAAATTGTCATATTAACAAGTTAGTTCTCACACATACATATGCATACTTGCAACTACACCCCAAAACACATTCTGCTACTCCTCCTGAGTATGGCGATATCACATGTCTGAGACTTTTTCACAGCCTGGCCACATACAGAGGCTCAACATGCAGGGAGCATCTTCAGGTATTCTAGGGACATGAATTACACATCTAATGTCATGACAACCTATGACACTTTTGAAGGCCCTGGAGCACCGGGACAAAGGAATTGCCCACAAAATTACCCCATTTTGGAAAGCAAACACCCCAATGAATAATCTATGAGGCATAATGAGTCTTTTGAATGGTTCATTTTGTTCCAGAAGTTTTTGGAAAATGTGGAAAAAAAATGAAAATGCATTTTTTTCACACAAATTGTCCATTTATATGATATTTCCAACACATAGCATGTACTAAAAAAAATGACACCCCAAAATACATTCTGCTACTCCTCCTGAGTATGGCAATACCACATGTGTAAGACTTTTACAGGTGACGTTTACTGATAGGTGATGACAGTCACTGACAGGTGATTGGCGATGGTCACTGATGGGTGACTGGTGGAGGTCACTGATGGGTGACAGGTGACTGGCAGTGGTCACTGATGGGTGATGGGTGACTGGCGGTGGTCACTGATGGGTGACTGGCAGTGGTCACTGATGGGTGACTGGTGGTGGACACTGATAGGTGACGGGTGACTGGCGGTGGTCACTGATGGGCGACAGGTGTCTGGCGGTGGTCACTGATGGGTGACGGATGTCTGGTGGTGGTTACTGATGGGTGACGCGTGACTGGTGGTGGTAACTGATGGGTGACTGGCGGTGGTCATTGTCGGTTGCCGGGTGTCTGGTGGGGGTCACTGTTGGGTGTCAGGTGTCTGTCGGTGGTCACTGATGCATGATGGGTGACTGGTGGTGGTCACTGATGGGTGATGGGTGACTGGCGGTGGTCACTGATGGGTGACGGGTGTCTGGGGGTGGTCACTGATGGGTGACGGGTGTCTGGTGGTGGTCACTGATGGGTGACTGGTCACGGTCACTGATGGGTGACTGGCAGTGGTCACTGATGGGTGATGGGTGACAGGCCACGGGTGACTGGCGGTGGTCACTGATGGTTGACGGGTGACAGGCCACGGTCACTGATGGGTGGTGGGTGACAGGCCACAGTCACTGATGGGTGACGGGTGACACGCCACGGTCACTGATGGGTGACAGGTGACATGCCACGGTCGCTGATGGGTGACGGGTGACACACCACGGTCACTGATGGGTGACAGGTGCACTTTATGATGACAGGGGCATACTGTGGTATGGCAACACCACATGTGTAAGACTTTTACACAGCCTGGCCACATATAGAGGTCCAACATTGAACTAGCACCTTCAGGCGTTCTACGACCATAAATTACACATCTTATTTCTCAACCACCTACCTATTACACTTATGAAGGTCCTGGAGCACCAGGACAATGGAATTACCCCAGTTACCCCAAAATGACCCCAGTTTGGAAAGCAAATACTTAAACGTATAATCTGTGAGGCATGATGAGTCTTTTGAACATGTCATTTTTTTCCAGTAGTTTTTGGAAAATGTGGGAAAAAAATGAAAACTTATTTTTTTTACACAAATTGTCCATTTATATTATATTTCCAACACATAGCATGTACATAGCAAAAATTACACCCCAAAATACATTATGCTACTCCTCCTGAGTATGGTGATACCACATGTGTGAGACTTTTACAGGTGATGTTTACTGATAGGTGATGACGGTCACTGATAGGTGATTGGCGATAATCACTGATGGGTGACTGGTGGAGGTCACTGATGGGTGACGGGTGACTGGCGGTGGTCACTGATGGGTGACGGGTGTCTGGTGGTGGTCACTGATGGGTGATGGGTGACTGGCGGTGGTCACTGATGGGTGATGGGTGACTGGCAGTGGTCACTGATGGGTGATGAGTGACTGGTGGTGGTCACTGATAGGTGACGGGTGACTGGCGGTGGTCACTGATGGGTGACAGGTGTCTGGCGGTGGTCACTGATGGGTGACGTTTGACTGGTGGCGGTCAATGATGGGTGACTGGCAGTGGTTACTGATAGGTGACAGTTGTCTGGTGGTGGTCACTGATCGGTGACTGGTGGTGGTCACTGATGGGTGACTGGCGGTGGTCACTGATGAATGCCGGGTGTCTGGCGGTGGTCACTGATGGATGCCGGGTATCTGGCGGTGGTCACTGATGCATGACGGGTGACTGGCAGTGGTCACAGATGCATGGCAGGTGACTGGCGGTGGTCACTGATGGGTAGTAGATGACTGGCGGTGGTCACTGATGGGTGACGGGTGAATGGCGGTGGTCACTGATGGGTGCCTGGGGGTGGTCACTGATGGGTGACGTTTGACATACAGAGGCCCAACATTGAACTAGCACCTTCAGGCATTCTACGAGCATTAAATACACATCTCATTTCTCAACCACCTACCTATTACATTTTTGAAGGTCCTGGAGCACGAGGACAATGGAATCACCCCCAAAATTACCCCAGTTTGGAAAGCAAACACCCCAACGTATAATCTGTGAGGCATGATGAGTCTTTTGAACATGTCGTTTTTTTCCATTAGTTTTTGGAAAATGTGGGGAAAAAATTAAAACGCATTTTTTTTACACAAAGTTGTCCATTTATATGATATTTCCAACACATAGCATGTACATAGTAAAAATGACACCCCAAAATACATTCTGCTACTCCTCCTGAGTATGGCGGTACCACATGTGTAAGACTTTTACAGGTGATGTTTACTGATGACGGTCACTGATAGGTGACTGGTGGAGGTCACTGATGGGTGATGGGTGACTGGCGGTGGTCACTGATGGGTGATAGGTGTCTAGCGGTGGTCACTGATGGCTGACCGGTGTCTGGCAGTGGTCACTGATGGGTGACTGGCGGTGGTCACTGATGGGTGACTGGCAGTGGTCACTGGTGGGTGACGGGTGACTGGCGGTGGTCACTGATAGGTGACGGGTGACTGGCGGTGGTCACTGATGGGTGTCGGGTGTCTGGCGGTGGTCACTGATGGGTGACGTTTGACTGGTGGTGGTCACTGATGGGTGACTGGCGGTGGTTACTGATGGGTGACGGGTGTCTGGTGGTGGTCACTGATGGGTGACGGGTATCTGGCAGTGGTCACTGATGGGTGATGGGTG
>BLSH010213157.1:47042-59643 GCA_018402905.1 Glandirana rugosa | reverse complement strand
AAAACGCATTTTTTTTACACAAAGTTGTCCATTTATATGATATTTCCAACACATAGCATGTACATAGTAAAAATGACACCCCAAAATACATTCTGCTACTCCTCCTGAGTATGGCGGTACCACATGTGTAAGACTTTTACAGGTGATGTTTACTGATGACGGTCACTGATAGGTGACTGGTGGAGGTCACTGATGGGTGATGGGTGACTGGCGGTGGTCACTGATGGGTGATAGGTGTCTAGCGGTGGTCACTGATGGCTGACCGGTGTCTGGCAGTGGTCACTGATGGGTGACTGGCGGTGGTCACTGATGGGTGACTGGCAGTGGTCACTGGTGGGTGACGGGTGACTGGCGGTGGTCACTGATAGGTGACGGGTGACTGGCGGTGGTCACTGATGGGTGTCGGGTGTCTGGCGGTGGTCACTGATGGGTGACGTTTGACTGGTGGTGGTCACTGATGGGTGACTGGCGGTGGTTACTGATGGGTGACGGGTGTCTGGTGGTGGTCACTGATGGGTGACTGGTGGTGGTCACTGATGGGTGACTGGCGGTGGTCACTGATGGGTGCCGGGTGTCTGGCGGTGGTCACTGATGGGTGCCGGGTGACTGGCGGTCGTCACAGATGCATGACGGGTGACTGGTGGTGGTCACTGATGGGTAGTATGTGACTAGCGGGGGTCACTGATGGGTGACGGGTGACTAACGGGGGTCACTGATGGGTGACGGGAGACTGGCAGTGGTCACTGATGGGTGACAGGCCACGGTCACTGATTGGTGACGGGTGACAGGCCACTGTCACTGATGGGTGACAGGCCACGTTCACTGAGGGGTGATAGGCCACGGTCACTGGTGGGTGATGGTGGGTGATGGGTGACACGCCACGGTCACTGATGGGTGAAAGGTGACGAACCACGGTCACTGATGGGTGACGGGTAACACGCCACGGTCACTGATGGGTGACAGGTGACACACCATGGTCACTGATGGGTAACAGGTGCACTTTATGATGACAGGGGCACTTTATAGGGACAGATGCGGTGACTGTTGGGTGACAGGTGCAATGGGGGGGGGGGCAGGGGTGATGTGACAGGTGCTTGGTGCTTCACACAGATCAATAATTCACTGATCCTAGCTCTTCCCTCCTCACACTGGAAACTGTGTAAGGAGAGAAGAGCTGGTAACAGTGAGTTACGGCTCTGTTTACATTACATGTGATTGGCTGTGAGTAGATCACAGCTGATCACAAGGTAACAGCCGCCGAACAACAGTTGATACCAGTGTCGGTGACAGGCAGTGTTCCCTAGGAACACGCCATCAATGACATGCATGCGCAGCACGCTCCCGATCGTGCGCATGCGCCATGCAAATGGGGGACTTACCATTTGTGATCAGCCGTGACTTCATCATGGCCGATCACATGGTAAACTGCCATGTCCAATGGCTGTTCACCCCCGTCGGTGACGTGGTGTGTCCCGGGGACACGCCGCCACCAACAGAGCCAGGATGCGCGCCCCCAATCGCGTGCAATCCCGGCTTAAAGGGCCGACGTCATATGACGTCTGCCCGCAACGAGAGCCACACCGCTCCGCCGTCATTTGACGGTGGATGGACGGCAAGTGGTTAATATATTTTTTTCCAGCAAGAACTCATCTATGTGATCTTTTAATAAACTCTCCTTTATCTTCCCAACTATAGGGGCTCATACACACGAACGTGTTTACCGCCGCGTTTTTTAGCATTTTTTTTAAGCTCTCCATGTTATTCAATGGCCCCATAAAAAAGCCAGTGTTTTTGAGCTGTAGATGGCGTCGGTGTTAGTGAGCTGAAAGTAGAACCCACGGCCAGCGTGTCTGAAACTGCAGCGTTAGAGCGTTTTTGACGCTGAGCCGGCAAAACGCTCACTAACACACATTAACGTCGTAGCAAAGTAAACCGGAGTTTTTAGCTCCAGCGTATTCAGGTTAGAAAATACCAGAGGAATGTTTTTTTAAACAAAACGCTTATTGATGCCGATGCTCACTAACACGCATTAACGGTGATGCAAAACGCCAACGAAATTGCGTTATTAACGCAGATTTTTCCCTGATGTCGGGCCCGATGTTAAGCTTATTTTTTTTAATACAGAACGGCGGCCACGATAACTAGCATTGTGAGTGCGCGCACGCTGCCGGGGTTGCCCTCCCGCCCTCACTGTGTTCGGGGGGGGCCAGGGAGCGGGTAGGGCGGACTCAATCGCCACCGGCTACCCGCGATGGCCTCCCCTGCAGTGAGAGAATGGAGGTCCGTGTAAGTAAACACAGATCTCCGTTCTCATAGAGGGGAAGGGCTGTGATCACAGGCTTCCTGTATATGGAAGCCGTGATCATTCCCCTCCCCCTGCCAGCCCAGCCCACATACAGTTAGAACACAGTGAGGGAAACCAGTTAACCCCTAGAGCGCCCCCTCCATGTTAACCCCTTCACTGCCAATGACATTTACACAGTAATCAGTGCATTTTTATAGCACTGATCGCTGTATAAATGCCAATGGTCCCAAAAAGTGTCAAAATGGTCCGACATGTCCGCCGCAATATCATAGTACCGCTAAAAATCGCAGATCGCTGCCATTACTAGTAAAAATAAAAAAATAAATAAAAACCCCAGAAGTGAATTCTCATCATTTGTAAACGTGGCACTTTTGCGCAAACCAATCAATAAACACCGATTGTGATTTTTTTTACCAAAAATATGAGGAAGAATATAAATTGGGCAAAACTGCCGAAAACAAAAGTTTTTTATATTTTTTTTGGATTTGTATTTTAGCAAAAAATGATTCACCTATGCTGTACTATATAAATTCTGAGCCATTGTGGATCATTTAGGGCTGTGTCAATACCATACCCATTATGGACTTGATCTGACTCATGCTCCTTTGTATACACAGACTCAATGTTTTGATCTGTTTATTGTTTCGCAGCCTTACCTGGCTCATTGATACCTACTCTAACTTGCAGGCTACAAGTTTTGTTTATTAACCCGTCCAGATCCGCGCTATAGCCAAAGTATGGCTCCAGCGTGGATCTGAAATGCCGGGTGGACGTCCATGGACGTCCTGGCCATGTGGGCGCTCCTGGCGCGCACTCACAGGCGGTGGCGGCGCGCACACACGCCCACCGCACGCTGCGTGCCCGTGCCCGCGGGTCGGGCGGACTCGATGTCCGCTCGAGACCCGCGATCCCCTGTCAGACCTGCAGAATGGGGACATACTAGATCTACTGATCCCTGTCACTAGGATCAGTTAGATCTGTTATGTCCCAACCAGCCCCGCCCCCACACAGTTAGAACACACCCAGGGAACATTGTTAACCCCTTCCCTGCCCCCTGCAGGTTAACCCCTTCACTGCCAATGACATTTATACAGTAATCAGTGGACATTTAAATTTCTGATCGCTGTATAAATGTCATTGGTCCCAAAAAAGTGTCAAAAAAGTCAGACATAACCGCCCCAACATCGCAGTCCCCATAAAAAAGCGCAGATCGCCGCCATTACTAGTAAAAAAAAAAAAAATAATAAAAACGCCATAAATCAATTCCCATAATTTGTAGACCCGGTAACTTTTGCGCAAACCAATCAATATACGCCGATTGCGATTTTTTTTTTACCAAAAATATGTAGAAGAATATATATCAGCCAAACTGTTGAATCATTTTTATTTTTTAATTATTGGGTTTTTTTTCAAAATCATCTCTCTTTGTTTGTTTATAGCGGCGATCAGAATTGACGCAGAGGGGATCAAATACCACCAAAAAAACTCTATTTGTGGGAAAAAAATGATATAAATTTAGTTTGGTTACAGCGTCGCATGAACGCGCAATTCTCATTCAAAATGCGACAATGCTGAAAACCAAAAATTGGTCTGGGCAGGAGGGGGGTTTAAGTGCCCAGTAAGGAAGTGGTTAATATGCTATTTAACCACCTCCCACCCGGCCACTGTACATATACGGCCGGGTGGGAGCTTCCCCGTTCTGACAGGACGTATATATACGTCCTGCAGAATGGAAGCTCGCAGCGTGGGCACGCGCCGCGCTGCTGCTGGATCCTGTGATCATTATGATCACAGGATCCAGCTGAGCGGAGATCGGGATAAGGGCGCAGTGACTGGCCCTCCCGATCATGTGACGGCTGTGTCCAATCACAGCCGTCACATTGTAAACAGAGACGAGCGTCTCTGTGACAGTTCTCCCCCGCCAAGCTCAGTGAGAGCTCAGTGCGGGGGGGGGGGAGGGGGGAGCTGCAGCTCTGTGACAGCTTTCTGCATGGTGAGGATTTCATGCAGAAAGCTGTCACAGATCTCCCCCCACACAGTGCACCAAGCACACTGATACCCCATGTCCCTGTAAACATAAGTGTCCCCATAAAACAGTCCCCAAAACATCTGTATGTCCCCCATCACATCTGTCACCATACACAACATCTGTCACAGTCCCCAAACATCTGTCACAGTCCTCAAACATCTGTCACCATACACAAAACATCTGTATGTCCCCGTCACATCTGTCACAGTCCCCGTCACATCTGTCTGTCCGCCAACACCAAATAAACTCCAATTTGGGTTATTTTTACCAAAGAAATGTAGCAGTATGATTTTTGGTCAAAATTTATGAAGAGAAATTACTTATTTGCAAAATTTTATAACAGAAACGCAGAAAAATGCATTTTTTAATTTATAGCGCATAAAAAACCCAGGGGTGATTAAATATCACCAAAAGAAAGCTCTATTTGTGTGAAAAAAATGATAAAAATTTTATATGGGTGCAGTGTCGCATGACCGCGCAATTGTCATTCAAACTGCAACAGCGCTGAAAGCTGAAAATTGGTCCGGGAAGGAAGGGGGTTTAAGTGCCCAGTATTGAAGTGGTTAAAATGTTGGATGTTTTCACATTCTCGGCAGCTACATTCTTGCTGTCTAATATTTTCTTTGCAATATCAAAAAATTCTCTTATGCCATGTTTTGTACCTTAATTTTTTTAAATAAAAATCTACTGAAAGTGAAATATCACTTTGGGTAGATGTACTTTTATAAATGTTTATGGCAGGAAGGCAAAAGCCTAGAAAAAACACCTCTATGTAGGGATTGGGTCAGGCTTTGCTGGTACCTTGCTTAGTGAATTAGATCAGTCCAGTAGGTTTTAGAAACACTGCTGTAGCTGAATTCACTATCCATTGAATTCAGCAAAAAACAATTAGTCCTGTATTTTGTATGGAGATCACATAGAGCTTAACACATAGGACTGATTGTTCCTTTAGGGATCCAGCTGACAAGTAGGGATGGGCCGAACACCCCCCCGGTTTGGTCCACACCAGAACATGCGAAAAGGCAAAGAATTTGTGTGAACATTCGAACACCGTTAAAGTCTATGGAACCCGAACATATAAAATAAAAAGTGCCCATTTTAAAGGCTTATATGCAAGTTATTGCCCTAAAAAGTGTATGGTTACCCGGGTCCTGCCCTAGGGGACATGTATCAATGCAAAAAAAGTTTTGAAATTGATTGTTTTTTCAGGAGCAGTTATTTTAAACACTTGCCGACCGCAGTCTGATGGCGACAAAGTGGGTTGATATCGCAAACCGCCATCTTATGACGGTGGCTGCGATATCCCTCACTGTGAGCATGCGCGCACTGCCGGAGGCGCGCACGCGTGCTCACTGTGTTCGGGGGGGCAGGGAGCGGGTAGGGTGGACTCGATCGCCGCTGGCTACCCGTGATCTCCCTCCCCGCAGTGAAAGAACGGAGGTCCGTGTAAGTAAACACGGATCTCCGTTCTCATAGAGGGGAAGGGCTGTGATCACAGGCTTCCTGTATATGGAAGCCGTCAACACTCCCTTCCCCCAGCCAGGCCAGTCCACATACAGTTAGAACACACCCAGGGAACACAGTTAACCCTCTTAGAGCGCCCCCTCCAGGTTAACCCCTTCACTGCCAATGGCATTTACACAGTAATTTTTATAACACTGATCGCTGTATAAATGGCAATGGTCCCAAAAAAGTGTCAAAATGGTCCAACATGTCCGCTGCAATATCGCAGTACCGCTAAAAATCGCAGATCGCCACCATTACTAGTAAAAAATAAAAACCCCAGAAATGAATTCTCATCATCCGTAAACACGGCAACTTTTGTGCAAACGCAGATTGCGATTTTCTTTACCAAAAATATAAGGAAGAATATAAATCGGCCAAAACCGTTTTTATTTATATTTTTTTTGGATTTGTATTTTAGCAAAAAGTAAGACTTTTTTTTTTTTTTTTGCAAAATTGTCGCTTTTCTTTTGTTTATAGCGGCGATCAGAAATAACGCAAAGGTGATCAAATACCACCAAAAGAAAGCTCTATTTGTGGGAAAAAAAGGACGCAAATTTAGTTTGGGTACAACGTCACACGACCACACAATTGTCAGTTAAAGCGATGCAGTGCCGAATCGCAAAAAGTGCTCTGGTCCTAAAGTGGGAAATCCTTCTGGGGCTGAAGTGGTTAATAATGCTTAAAGTGAAACAATAAAAATTAAATATTCCTTTAAATAATGTGCCTGGGGGGTCCCCTTAGGCAAAGAATGACATTTGTGAATGAAAAATTGTCATTTATTATCACGGCTGTAATGTATTGCCGGCTAACGGCAATATACAGAAAAATCACTGAAAAAAATTGTGTGGGCCCCCCCTCCTCCCAGTCCATACCAGGGCCTTCAGATTTTAAGGGGAACCCTGCGCCAATTTTTTTTTAAAAAGTGACGTGGGGTCGCCCCTAAAATCCAAGCTAGAACCTTATCCGAGCATGCAACCTGGCCAGCCAGGATGGGGGGGGGGCCCTCAACATGGGGAGTATGGGTGCTTTGGGGAGGGGGGGGCTCTGCTCCTCCCACCCCAAAGCATCTTGTCCCCATGTTGATGGGGACAAGAGCCTCTTCCTCTTATCAGAATCTGTAAGCCCCCTTTAATAAGGGGGCCCCCAGATCCCGACCCCTCCATGTGAATTAGTATCAGGTACATCGTACCCCTACTACTTCACTAAAAGTGTAAAAAAAGAAAAAATCACAAGAGACAATTAGGGACAAGTTCTTTATTAAAAAATAAAAATAAGTGTCCCCTGTTGTAATCCATCGTCAATCACGGCGAGCGACGGACTCGAAAAAAAAAGCAACAGCTCCTCCTCCATGGGAGGGCTCCCACCAACTGAGCTCTGTGTGTGTGACGTTTTATTTATATGGCAGGGCGGGGCCACTCGATGACGTAAACATATGACCAGCCCCTCTGACATCAGAAGGGGCGGGGTCGCTTGCTTACATCATCGGGTGGCCCCGCCCCGCCATATAAATAGACTGTCATAACAAACAGTGGGCAGACAGCGGGAGCGCTCCCATGGAGGAAGATTTGTGCGTGCCGTCTGCGCGCAATGCATTATGGGGCGCTCCGCAGCGGCAAAGTCACTGCGAATGCCCCATAATGTTCTCAGTAAGACGAACTTACGTTCAACTCGAACCACGGGCCCATCCCTACAGACAAGTACAGGTAATTGGAAGAATTTCTCAATCCCTTCTCCAGCTCTTCAACTTATGGTCTGTGGCTAGGGATGGGCCCGATGTTCGAGTTGAACTTCGCAATATTTGGAACATTATGGGGTGTTCGTGGCAAATTCAAAAGCCCCATAATGCAGTGTGAGACCGCGGGGAATGACTTGCATGCCTTGGCCAATCACAGCACGCTTTGCTGTGAGAGCCATGATTGGCCAAAGGCAGGGTGCCTTTGGCCAATCATGGCTCAGAGGTCTGAGTCCATACCCCACACTATATATGGCAGCCTTATGTAGTTTGTGAAAGTGGAGACTGGAGAATTGAGCTAGTTTAGCTAGGTTAATTAGTGGCATGTAGGCAGTGTAGTATATAGATACAGTGTAGCTAGCCTATATACAGTCAGTGTAGTATATAGATACAGTGTAGCCTATATACAGTCAGTGCAGGCAGTGTAGTATATAGATACAGTGTAGCTAGCCTATATACAGTCAGTGCAGGCAGTGTAGTATATAGATACAGTGTAGCCTATATACAGTCAGTGCAGGCAGTGTAGTATATAGATACAGTGTAGCCTATATACAGTCAGTGCAGGCAGTGTAATATATATATACAGTATAGTATATATATATATAGATAGATAGATAGATAGATAGATAGATAGATAGATAGATAGATAGATAGATAGATAGATAGATTGTGGGAGATTAGCTTGTGGGGATCACCTTTCCTGGGAAAAAGGCAGCTTGAAGGCAAACTTTATTAAAAGTCAGGTGGGTTGCCAGTTTTATTGATAAAGGTTGCAAGTCATAAAGTCAAACAAAGTAGCAAAATAACTCCTTGCCGTCCGGCGCTAAACTATACAGAGCAGGATACCTCTCTGTACGGTGTCGGGCTCGTCCCAGACACCTCTAAGCAAAACAAATGCAAACCTTTCTTTTTTCAGTCCTTAGAGCAACCAATTCCCAAGGTGTAGCTCTCTCAGTGTTGTAATATGAGTCCCAGGCCAGAGCTACACTGAGTTCTCCACCTGGTCATTTAAAGCAGCTGAAGGAGGATTTGGGTGGACCAGAAACTCTGAGCCGCAACCAGCTCTGCGACGGTGGCTGGCAAAAACTGAAATTCTTTCTAGTCCACTCCAAGTGAAGGCATGCGAGGCGACAGATATCAGCCGTCTATTATCTTGCCTCGCATAACATCACATACCCCCCCCCCCCTCTGCTCAAGCCCCTGCGGCTGAGCAACTGTTACACCCATACAGTGGATCCAGGAAAGGGCATCCACATTTTTTGCAGCTTTCCCTGCCTATGTTCCACTGTATACTTGTAGGGCTGTAGGGCCAGAAACCATCTTGTCACCCGACTATTTCTTTCCCTGTTGTCACACATCCACTTCAGGGGAGCATGGTCGGTGACCAGTCTAAAGGGCCTTTCCAATAAACAATATTTTAAGGTCTCCAAGGCCCATTTGATCGCGAGACACTCTTTCTCTACGACGGATTAATTATTTTCATGCCTGTTCAGTTTGCAGCTTAGGTATACAACCGGGTGCTCCTCCCCATCCCTGATCTGGGACAGTACAGCCCCTAGACCCAAATCAGAGGCACCGGTCTGCACCACAAATTCTTTGGTGAAGTCGGGGGTCACCAGCACTGGTTGTATACACAGGGCTTGTTTTAACTTTTGAAAAGCCTTCTCAGCTTCAGGGTTCCACTTTACCATAACCGACCCTCTAACCCTTGTCAGGTCTGTCAGGGGAACGGCAATGGTGGTAAAGTCGGGTATGAAGCGCCTGTAGTACCCTGTGATCCCCAGGAATGCGGGGGCAACCTCTCTTGCAGCCCTGGTTCGCAAACCCCTGGTAGTGCAGACAGAGAGCTCAGGAGCGCAGGGGAGCACGAGGGCTGGACAAGTCTCTAATGGCTGGTATGAGTCCACTGAAGCTCGTGCAGACTGAAGGATAGTGGTGCGGTCCGGGTCGGCAACTGGCTGACAGCGATATACAGAGGGATCAGGCAAACGTGTAGTCGGGTACAGGCTGGGTTGGTAACGGGCAGGCAACTGAAGTACAAAGGGCACAGGCAGGAGAGTGGTCGTAAACAGTCCAAGGTCAAGGCACGCAGATAGTAGCAAAGTCCAGAAGGGAAGCCAGGGTCACAGGAACAGGAAGTCTTCTCAGAACAGACACTTGGGGGTAAACTGGTCATCGGGACGCTGTAGAACGGGCAGCATCTGCTGCAGGGTGCTGTCCAATTAGATAGGCCGTTCTAGCGCCATTGGCGCGCCCAGGCGCACGGGCGTGCGAACGTGCACAGGCACGCACACGCAGCCATAGTCCCCCAGAAATGGCCATTTTACTGACATTGCCCCTCCCAAGGGGCAGCCTCTGGATGCCCAAACGGGCTCTCTTGACCGGTTTATTTCTCAAAAAAGTCCAGATAAGTTCAAGAGCATGACTGTTGCTTTTCGGTTCCCAAGAGTTTTCTTCCAATTTACAAGGAATTGGGTGACCCCTGCTCTTTTCCTACAATCGAGGATGGTCTCCACCTCGAACTCTTCCTCTCCAACCACCAGCACTGGTTCAGGTGGGGCGGTCCTCCGCCCTGGAAACTAATCCTTGGCAACCAGTTTGAGGAGGTGTACATGGAATACAGGGTGCATTCGAAGTGATGGAGGAAGGTCGAGCTTGTAGGCTACTTTATTAATTTTCCTCTTTACTGGGAGAGGTCCTATGTATTTTGGCCCAAGTTTCCTGGATGGGCAGGACAATCTTAGGTTGGTGGTTGCCAACCAGACCCAGTCACCCAGCTGTAGATCGAGCTTACCCTGTCTCTTCCGATCAAAAACTTTTTTGTTGCATTCCTGGCTTTGAGCTAGAGTCTCCTGCAACAGCTTATTGTTGTTCTCCAGGAACTGTGTGATCTCTTGTGTGGCAGGGATTGGGCTCTCTGGTACTAGGTTGGGTAGAAATGTAGGGTGGTAGCCAAGATTCGCCCAGAACGGAGATTGCTTAGTAGCAGAGTGGACAGAATTGTTATAGGCAAACTCGGCTAACAGTAACAAGGAGACTCAATCATCCTGGGAGTAGGAAGAGTAGCAGCGAAGGTATTGTTCCAGGGTCTGGTTGGTCCTTTCTGTCTGGCCACTTCCGTAATAAACACTTTGGCTGTTTCAGCAGCCAAGGGGGTGCCCTTCATTGGGACAAAGTGTGCCATCTTTGTGAGGCGGTTGACCACCACAAAGATGGTGGTGAAAGCCTGCAGAAGGGGGTAGTTCCACAATGAAGTCCATGGAAACGTGGGACCAGGGACGGTCAGGAATTGGCAGCGGGTTTAACAGACCCCAGGCTTTGGTTCTCTCTGTTTTGTTGTGGGCACAAATTGGGCAGGCGCCCACGTCGTTTTTACAGTCCTCACTCATGCGGGGCCACCAAAAGGTGCCGGACAGTAGCTCTGCCATCTTGAGGTTACTGAAATGCCCAGCCAGGCGAAGATCGTGACAAAGCTCTAAAGCAGTTAAGCGGAGCTCCTTAGGCACAAAAATCTGGGTACCCGACCACCACAACCCATTTCTTGTGGAAAGTCCAGAATCAGCAGGGGCCGTGGAGCTGGCTAAGGTTTGCCTGATCCAGGTTAGAAGGTCCTCCTGGAGCAACAGGAAGCTGTGAGGAGGCAGGATAGTATCCAGTGTAGGTACTTTCTCTGTGTCATGGAACATCCTGAAGAGCGCGTGTGGCTTGAAGTTCTTAGATCCCGGCCGGCAGGTGATATGCAACTGAAACCGGGAAAAGAACAAAGCCCAACGCGCCTGACGGGGCTTGAGTCACTTGGCAGTCCACAGGTACTCCAAGTTTTTGTGGTCCGTAAAGACCAGGACTGGGTGGACTGCTCCTTCCAGGAGGTAACGCCATTCAGCCAGAGCGGAGTTGATGGCCAGAAGCTCTCTGTCCCCTACATCATAGTTTCTCTTCGGGGGAGAGCTTACTGGAGAAGAAGGCAATGGGGTGCAAAGAAGCTTTGAGTCCCTGTCTTTGAGACAGCACGGCCCCGACTGCGGTCTCCGAGGCATCCATTTCCAAAATGTAGGGCAATGTGGAGTCAGGATTCTTTAGGACAGGTGCTGAGGTGAACAGCTTCTTTAGGGTTTGGAAAGCTGCTTGTGCTTCGGGGGTCCAGGCAAAATGAGAGCTCTGTTTGGTTAACTGGCTTATTGGGGATATGACAGCGGAGAATCCTCGGATAAATTTTCTGTAGAAATGAGCAAATCCTACAAAGCGCTGCACAGTTTTCTTGTCTGCAGGAGTTGGCCATTTGAGGATAGCTGAAACCTTCAGGGGGTCTATAGTAGTACCTGCAGTGGAGATGTGGAACCCCAGGAAGGAAATGTCGGTGCGTTCAAAGGAGCATTTTTTGGCCTTTGCATACAAGCCGTGTTATCGTAGGCGGCTGAGTACGCACTTTTTTTTTTTTTTTTCTTTTTTTTTTTCCACATCAGCAGACCACCAGATCCTTTTTTCCATTCACATTGACCTTCAGTTCAGTCTCTGGTTCCGTCTCATCATCGTGGTTTTTCCTTTCCTCCCCTTTCTTCCCTTCTCCTCCCCTTTCCCCTTGTACTTCATTCATTTACACTTTTTGATTTTAAACTTTATATAAGTTGTCTCTTTTCCCTTCCCCCTTATTTCTTTGTCCTCAGAAGAAGAAAGGTTTCTCTATTGTTCTGGTATTTACCTCATAGCTCTTTTAACCACTTTCCACTCATATATCAGCTAGTCAAGTTTGTTCCCTCCATTCCGAGGACTTCCCTCCGAGTAGAAAGAGCCTAAACAGTAATAATTACAACCCAAAGGGAAGAAAAATAAAAAAAAAAAGTAGACAACAAGCAACAAAAAAAAAAGAGAAAACCCAAAAAAATGGGGATATAAAAAAAAAAAAAAAAAAAGTAAAGAAAACCCAAACACCTCTCTCCCTCCCGTCCTCACCTGCCCTCCCTCTCTCCACAAACCCAAAAGAAATGAAAAAAAAAAAAAAAAAAATATAGGGGTAAAAAAACCCAAAAGA
>BLSH010213157.1:25544-41653 GCA_018402905.1 Glandirana rugosa | reverse complement strand
TACTGCGGGGTCTCCTCCCCTTGTTCTCTCACTCACCCAGCCAAATTCACTCCTTGCCTTATAGGCTATTTTATTAACCCCCCAGCCGGGTTTGGATAGTCCGTTGCTTAACTGCTACTGCAAGACTGTTTTACCAGGGAGAAAAAAAGAAACAATGGCAGAAAATCCGGCAAGCAAGGCTCCTGACCGGTTTTGTTTTGCTGTTTTATGCACCGATTATGCTCTGCTATATGTCTTTTTTAGGGGTGCTACCTTTGTACTCCTTTATGTTCCTTTTTGCTTGTTTGTTGTTTTCTGTGGGCTCCCTGACGACACCGTGCTTTGGATGTATCATGTGCTCTCACCACTTCACATCCCCTTCACAGTCATGTCTCACTCCCCCACCTGCTGCAACGGTCTCCGATCAAACCACTATTGTCATTAATAGGGTAAAATAAGGAGTAAACAAAAGTCTCACCCTCTCCTCCGCTTGGATTTCAGGTCACTCCTCGTCGGGCTTTCAATACAGCTTACCTTCTGATTGTATCTTCGGGTCAGGTTACCTTGTGCACCGTGTATGCCGTGTCTGGCGGGTTATGGTGTGCTCTCACCACACCGGCTTACTTCCCACCAGTCTCGGCGTCCTCACATCTGCCGTCTGTCCGGGGATCTTGCGCTTAACACCGCTCTCCCACCGCGGTATCGTACGCTCCTCGGAAATGCGCCAGGGAACGCCAATTATGGCTGGGTCTCCTTCCCCATCTCTCCTAGTTTCCAGCTGGCTACGAGCGGTCCGGGGATCCGTGCGGCGGGAGGGACAGCCTCACTCACACCTCCTCACATCCTCTTCCGGTCACGCCCCCCCCGGCTGAGTACGCACTTGACGTGCTTGCGGTGGTCTTCCAAGGAGGGGGAGAAGATGAGGATGTCATCTAAGTAGACTACCAAGAACAAGTCAAGGTAGTCCCTGAAAATATCATTGACCAAGTGCTGGAACGTGGCCAGGGCGTTACAAAGCCCGAAAGGCATGACCAGGTACTCGAAATGGCCAAAGCGAGTCCGGAAGGCTGTCTTCCATTCATCCCCCTCCCAAATCCGGATCAGGTTATAGGCCCCCCGAAGGTCCAATTTAGTGAACACTGCTGCAGAGCCGAGACGTGGGAACAACTCAGGCAAAGGATACCGGTTTTTGACCGTGATCTTGTTAAGATCCCTGTAATCAATACATGGTTGAAGGGTATGATCCCTTTTCTCTACAAAGAAGATCGCAGCTCCTGCTGGGGATGTAGAGGGACAGATGAAGCCCTTTTGTAGGTTTTCATTAAGGTAGGCCTTGAGGGCCACTAGCTCCACTTCAGAAAGGGGAAAGATTCTACCAAAAGGGACCTCGGTTCCCGGTAGTAGATCTATCAGGCAATCGTATGGCCTGTGTGGTGGTAAGGTGTCAGCTCCTTTCTTACTGAAAACACCCAGGAAGTCATGGTATGCTTCAGGAACCGCAAGACGGGCTTCCTGGTCTGGCTCAGGATTAAGACTGAGTAGTGCTGGTGGTGCCCTTGGGGGCGACTGGAGGCAGTGGTTCAGACAATATGGGGACAGGAACTGGACCTCTCTCGTGTTCCAGTTGATGTGGGGACTGTGGATGCGGAGCCATGGGAGGCCAAGGATCACTGGGAACAGTGGGGAGGCAATAACGTCCAGTAGCAGAAGTTCCTTGTGGCCATGGGCCCTCCGGGCCAGTATAGGAAGGGTCTGATGAGTCACCATGCCAAACTTGATTATCAACCCATCTGCCAATCGGATGACCATTGGATGTTCCCTGGGCCAGAGCCGGATCTGATGCTGGGTGGCGTAGGTGAGGTCAACAAAACAACTACAGGCTCTCGAGTCTAGGATGGCTGGTACCTGGATACTTCCATTGGGAAGCTGCAGGGAGATGGAGAGAACAAGATGAGACAGGAGGCCAGGTAATGACAGCACTTCTCTCAAAGCAGGTGGCATGCCCTTACCGGCCTTCGCGGGGCAGTTCCTTACAAGATGCCCTGCACCCCCGCAATTGAGGCACAGGTTGAGAGCCATGCGTCTCTGACGTTCCTCAGAAGACAGGGATGGTCGGAAGGGCCCGATTTGCACAGACTCAGGGTGGTCTTGTGGAGAGGAGGAGGAGGCAGTAGTAGCCGGGCTTTGTCCCGAGTAGCTGGGCACTCGAGGGAGCCCCCAGGAGAGTTGCAGTGACCCTGTGGTCCTCTCCGCCCAGAACTCCCACAGCCGGCAGTCAATTTGGATCGCCAGGTTGATTAGGGCGTCCAAGGTAGGTGGCACTCCGACACGCGCCAGCTCATCTTTCAGGGGTTCAGAAAGTCCCAGGCTGAACTGGTAGCATAGAGCGACATCATTCCAGGCGGTGTCGGAGCTCCAGCGCCTGAACTCGGCCACATATTCCTCCGCGGTGCGACAACCTTGTTGGAGGGTGTGGAGTGCCACCTCTGCAGTGGCAGCCTGGTGCGGGTCCTCAAATAGTCGGGCCATGGCGTGAAAGAAGTGGTCCAAGGTGGCAGTGTCAGGGGCTTTCTGCTCCAGCAGACGATGAGCCCAGGCTTGTGGCTCATCAGAGAGAAGGGAAATCACCAGACCCACCTTGGTGGCTTCCAAAAGGTGCGGGTCTGGAGGGAAAAGTACAACTCGCATGAGTTGCGGAAGGCCCCAAACTTCCTGTGGTCCCCTGAAAACCGCTCGAGCATGGGTACACGTTCCGTAGTCAAAGTCCTTATGGTGCGCTGAGGTGCTGGTCCTCCACTGACAGGGCCTGGAGCTGTCAGCTCCCGCACTTGACCTTCCAAGCAGGTGTTCCCATCCTGTAGATTTCTCACCGCTTGACTTAGGCCAGCAAGATGTGCGCATAATTCCTCCATGGGAGAGGGCCCCGGCACAGACTCAGACATGGCTGTCAGTTGCTGTCACATACCTGGTGGTTGAGTCTGGCTTATGCGAGGGCAACCTCTCTTGCGGCCCTGGTTCGCAAATACCTGGTAGTGCAGACAGGGAGCTCGGGAGCGCAGGGGAGCACGAGGGCTGAACAAGTCTCTAATGGTTGGTATGAGTCCACTGAAGCTCGTGCAGACTGAAGGATAGTGGTGCAGTCCGGGTCGGCAACTGGCTGGTAGTCGGGTACAGGCTGGGTCAGTAACGGGCAGGCAACTGAAGTACAAAGGGCACAGGCAGAAGAGTGGTCGTAAACAGTCCGAGGTCAAGGCAGGCAGATAGTAGCAAAGTCCAGAAGGGAAGCTGGGGTCACAGGAAGTCTTCTCAGAACCGACACTGAGGGTTACCGGAACGCTGTAGAATGGAAGGCATCTGCTGCAGGGTGTTGTCCAGTTAAATAGGCCGTTTTGGCACCATTGGCATGCCCAGACGCGAGCACACGTGCACGGCACGTGCACAAGCGCGCGCACATGGCCACAGACCCCCGGAAACAACCACTTTACTGACACACATGTTGAAATGCTTGGCACACATCCTGAATTTGGTGGTGCAGCATTTCTTGACCAGGTACCCAGGCTAATCAGATATTCTGAGGCAGGCCAGAAAAGTCTGTGGTCATTTCTGGTGGTCATACAATGCAAGTGCTTGGCTGGCTGACATTCAGCGGGAATTCAACCTGCCCACCAACCGCCTCATTTGTGACATGCCCGCCAGGTGCAACTCAACATTGACAATGCTGCAGCATCTGCATGCATAACAGAGGGCCATCAATGAGTACCTGTGTGAGTATGGCACCAGGACAGGCTCAGGGGGGCTTGGCTATTTTTTGCCATGCCAATGGCTACTGACCAAGGATGCATGCACTGTCCTGCCACCATTTGAGGAGGCCACAAGGATGAGCAGCAACAATGCATGCATCAGTGACACTCCCTCTAGTTTTCCTGCTAGAGCACACGCTTCGTGGAGTCATGGACAGGGCAGAACAGAGGGAGGAAGAAGAAGCCTTTCTTCTCAAGGCCCCCTTTATGCAGATAGCATTCCTGCCGCCAAACACACAGGAAGAAGAGGAGGAGGAGGGGGAGGATCATGTCAGCATGGATGTAGAGGATAACACACAGCAGTCTTCAAGGAATGGTTTTCAGTCCCCAGAAACCCAAGGAGTTGTACGTAGCTGGGAGGAGGTAGTTCCTGACAATGTCATGCTCAGTGACTCAGAGGACTCTCATGCCTCCTCAACCTTAACTTTGATTCTGCAAAGCCTGCAAAAAGACCCGAGGGTTCGTGGTATCAAGGAGAGGGTTCATTACTGGCTGGCAACCCTTCTTGACCCACGTTACTAAAGTTGCAGAGCTCATCCTGCCTTCAGAGAGGGAGGACGAAACATCTTCTGGATACCTTGAAGAAAAGTTTGTGCAATGCCTTTCTGGGCCATGGGAGGTTACCAATTCCTGGTACTAGGCAACATGTTTCTGAGGCTTCGTTTGGTCAGAGGAAGAGTGGTGGAGAAGGTGGCCGGCTGACCGATGCTTTTGATTAATTCTTCAGTTCTCATCACCCAGGGCTGATAGGTTCAAGCAACCATCAGCAGTGTCTGCATTATATGGTGCAGGAATATCTAGGGTCTTGAGGATGGACCACTGGCCGGAACTTGCACAATATGCAATCGAGCTACTGGCCTGTCTTGCATCCATCGTGCTTTCTGAGCGGACATTCAGTGCTGCTGGAGGGTTCATAACGGATCAAAGAGTGCACCTGTCCACAGACTCTGTCCTGGATCAGCAGCTATCAAGCCCCTGATGCTGATGTAACTGATTGAATTTGCTAGGGATCTAGGATCCCTTGAAGACTGCCTATGCTGCCCATCCTATTCCTCCTGAATCCTGATGATGCTAGCTTCCAACAATATTTTGGGTTTAGGGCACCACCAACACCCAAGACCCACATTTTCTGCACCTGTTTAACAGGGACATGTAATTACAATTTTGAAAAGAATTTTTAACAGCAGGCCCCATTCCTGTGCCCAACAAGAACGAGTAACTGTGAGGTGTTACAGTGTCCTGCCACCACCAGCACCCAAGGCCCAATTTTCCTGCACCTGTTTGACTGGGGCATTTAATTACAATTTTTGAAATAATTTACAACAGCAGGGCCTGTTTCCACGCCCAACAAGAGTAACTGTGAGGAGTAACAGTGTTCTGTCACCACCAACACCCAAGGCCCAATTTTTCTGAACCTGTTTGACTGGTGCATGTCATTACAATTTTAAGATAATTTTCAACAGCAGAGCCCGTTCCTGTGCCCAACAAGAGTAACTGTGAGGGGTTACAGTGTTCTACCACCACCAATACCCAAGGCCCAATGTTTCTGCACCTGTTTAACAGGGGCATGTCATTACAATTTTTTAAATAGTTTACAACAGCAGGGCCCAATCCTACGCCCAACAAGAGTAACTGTGAGGGGTTACAGTGTTCTGCCACCACCAACAACCAAGGCCAAATTTTTCTGCACCTGTTTGACTGGGGCATGTCATTACAATTTTTAAAATAATGTACAACATCAGGTTCCGTTCCTGCGCCCAACAAGAGTAACTGTGAGGGGTTACAGTGTTCTGCCACCACCAATACCCAAGGCCCAATTTTTCTGCACCTGTTTAACAGGGGCCTGCCATTAAATTTTTTAAATAATGTACAACAGCAGGGCCCGTTCTTGCACCCAACAAGAGTAACTGTGAGGGGTTACACTGTTCTGCCACCACCAATACCCAAGGCCCAATTTTTCTGCACCTGTTTAACAGGGGCATGTCATTACAATTTTTAAAATAATTTACAACAGCAGGGCCTGATCCTATGTCCAACAATAGTAACTGTTAGGGGTTACAGTGTTCTGCCACCACCAATAACCAAGGCCAAATTTTTCTGCACCTGTTTGACTGGGGCATGTCATTACAATTTTTAAAATAATGTACAAAAGCAGGGCCCGCTCCTGAGTCCAACAAGAGTAATTGTGAGGGGTTACAGTGTTCGGCCACCACCAACACCCAAGGCCCAATTTTTCTGCATCTGTTTAACAGGGGCATGTCATTACAATTTTTAAAATAATTTACAACAGCAGGGCCCAATCCTACGCCCAACAAGAGTAACTGTGAGGGGTTACAGTGTTCTGCCACCACCAACAATCAAGGCCAAATTTTTCTGCACCTGTTTGACTGGGGCATGTCATTACAATTTTTAAAATAATGTACAACAGCAGGGCCTGTTTCTGCGCCCACCAAGAGTAACTGTGAGGGGTTACAGTGTTCTGCCACCACCAACACCCAAGGCCCAATTTTTCTGCACATGTTTAACAGGGGCATGTCATTACAATTTCTTTAATACTTTTCAACCGCAGTACCCGTTCCTGTGCTCAACAAGAGTAACTGTAAGGGGTTACAGTGTTCTGCCACCACCAACACCCAAGGCCCAATTTTCCTGCACCTGTTTGATTGGGGCATGTCATTACAATTTGTAAGATAATTTTCAACAGCAGGGCCCGTTCCTGTACCCACCAAGAGTAACTGTGAGGGGTTACAGTGTTCTACCACCACCAACACCCAAGGCCCAATTTTCCTGCACCTGTTTAACAGGGGCATGTCATTACAATTTTTAGAATAATTTACAACAGCAGGGCCAGATCCTATGCCCAACAAGAGTAACTGTGAGGGGTTACAGTGTTCTGCCACCACCAACAACCAAGGCCCAATTTTTCTGCACCTGTTTGACTGGGGCATGTCATTACAATTTTTAAAATAATGTACAACAGCAGGGCCCATTCCTGTGCCCAACAAGAGTAACTGTGAGGGGTTACAGTGTTCTGCCACCACCAATACCCAAGGCCAAATTTTTCTGCACTTGTTTAACTGGGGAATGTCATTACAAGTTATGAATTACTTTTCAACAGCAGAGCCCATTTCTATGCCCAACAAGAGTAACTGTGAGGGGTTACAGTGTTCTGCCACCACCAGCACCCAAGGCCCAATTTTCTTACACCTGTTTGACTGGGGCATGTCATTACAAATTTTAAAATAATTTACAATAGCAGGGCCTGTTCCCGCACCCAACAAGAGTAACTATGAGGGGTTAAGGTGTTCTGTCCATACCAACACCCAAGGCCCAATTTTTCTGAACCTGTTTGTCTGGGGTGTGTGATTACAATTTGTAAGATAATTTTCAACAGCAGGGCCCGTTCCTGTGCCCAACAAGATGAACTGTGAGGGGTTACAGTGTTCTACCACTACCAACACCCAAGGCCAAATTTTCCTGCACCTGTTTGACTGGGGTATGTCATTACAATTTTTAAAATAATTTACAACAGCAGGACCCATTCCTGCGCCCAATAAGAGTAACTGTGAAGGGTTACAGTGTTCTACCACCACCAACACCCAAGGCCCAATGTTTCTGCACCTATTTGACTGGGGCATGTCTTTACAATTTTTAAAATAATTTACAACAGCAGGGCCGTCCCTGTGCCCAACTGCCTCCACCAACACCCAAGGCCCAATTTTTCTGCACCTGTTTGACTGGGGCATGTCATTACAATTTTTAAAATAATGTACAACAGCAGGGCCTGATCCTATGACCAACAATAGTAACTGTTAGGGGTTACAGTGTTCTGCCACCACCAACACCCAAGGCCCAATTTTTCTGCACTTGTTTAACAGGGGCATGTCATTACAATTTTTAAAATACTTTTCAACAGCAGGGCTCGTTCCTGTGCACAACAAGAGTAAATGTGAGGGGTTACAGTGTTCTGCCACCACCAACAGCCAAGGCCCAATTTTCCTGCACCTCTTTGACTGGGGCATTTAATTACAATTTTTAAAATAATTTACAACAGCAGGGCCTGTTCCTGAGCCCAACAAGAGTAACTGTGAGGGGTTACAGTGTTCTGCCACCACCAACACCCAAGGCCCATTTTTTCTGAATCTGTCTGACTGGGGCATGTCATTACAATTTTTGAAAGAATTTTCAACAGCAGGGCCCATTCCTGTGTTCAACAAGAGTAACTGTGAGGAGTTACAGTGTTCTGCCACCACCAACACCCAAGGCCCAATTTTTCTGCACTTGTTTGACTGGGGCATGTCATTACAATTTTAAAAATAATTTAAAACAGCAGGGTCCATTCCTGCGCCCAACAAGAGTAACTGTGAGGGGTTACAGTGTTCTACCACCATCAACACCCAAGGCCCAATTTTTCTGCATATGTTTGACTGGGGCATGTCATTACAATTTTTAAAATAATTTAGAACAGCAAGACCCAATCCTGCGCCCAACAAGAGTAACTGTGAGGGGTTACAGTGTTCTACCACTATCAATATCTAAGGCCCAATTTTTCTGCACAGGTTTGACTGAGGCATGTCATTACAATTTTTTAAATAATTTAGAACAGCAGGGCCAGTTCCTGCGCCCAACAAGAGTAACTGTGAGGGGTTACAGTGTTCTGCCACCACCAACACCAAAGGCCCAATTTTTCTGCACCTGTTTAACAGGGGCATGTCATTACAATTTTATAGAGTGCAGTCCCCGTAGTAAATATAATACAGTTCAGACTATATGGTGCAGTTAGTGTAGTATATATAACACAGTGTATTGAAGTGGTTAAGGGGAACCCTATGACAGAATTAGGGAAAAAAATGGCATGGAACCCCCACGCCATTTTTTTTAAAGTTTTGAGTCCCCCAAAACTTAAAAAAATGGCGTGGGGTTCCCCCCAAAATCCATACCAGACCCTTATCGGAGCATGCAACCTGGTAGGTCAGGATTGCCGGCCCCCCTCCTGAACCATATCAGGCCACATGCCATCAATATGGAGAGGGTGCTTTGGGGTCCCCCCAAAGCACCATGTCCTCATGTTGATGGGGACAAGGGCCTCTTCCCGGCAACACTGGCCAGTATTTTCGGGGTCTGTGGGCGGGGGCTTATCAGAATCTGGAAGCCCCCTTTAAAAAGGGGGCCCCCAGATCCCAGCCCCCCATGTGAATGAGTATGGGGTACATTGTACGCCTACCCACTCAACAAAAAAGAGTGTAGTGTTACAAAAAACAGTAGGCAGTTTTTGACAAGTCCTTTATTAAAAATGTCTTCTTCTTCCCCCGCTTCTTCTTCTTTCTTCCACTGGTCTTCCTGCATCTTCTCTTTCTGGTCTTCTTTTGGTCTTCCTCCACTTCATCCTCCCTCTCATCATCGACCAGAAGAAGAATCGGGGAAGGAGATGGAGGAAGAAAGAAGAAGAAGCGGGGGAAGAAGACATTTTTAAGAAAGGAATGTCTACTGTTTTTTGTAACACTACACTCCTTTTTTGGTGAATGGGTAGGGGTACAATGTACCCCATACTCATTCACATAGGGGGGGTCAGGATCCGGGGGCCCCCTTGTTAAATGGGGCATTCAGATTCCAAAAAGCATTCTTACCATGTTGAGGGCATGTGGCCTGGTATGGTTCGGGGGGGGGGGGCGCTCGCTCGCTCACCCTCCCTATACTGACCTGCCAGGTTGCATAAGGGTCTGGTATGGAAAGTTCAACTTCTCTTGCAAAGTTGACAGCATGTTTCCCTTTAGTAAATAAACCCCAATATGTCAATTGGACTGCTTTTGGTCATGGACAATTGAGAGAAAAGGATTTGTGTTCTCAGCCTAAAATTGTTTTCCGTGTGTCCGTCCCTCATATGTTATCATTCTCTAATTAGACTGACTGCTACAACTTAGGTATGAGTTGGAAAGATCTATTTACAAGAGGACTGGCCTAAAGTTTTCTGTGGGGTTCGTGTCCATTTCTCCTATAGGCAGCAGTATAATGCTCAGTTGCTTTTTAACAAGGTGTGTCACTTAGTGGACTCTGATAAAAAGGTTTTACTCTAAGTACAAAAAACATATTTTATCCTTATCTAATCTATAGGCAAAATGTGTAAATATGCATTTTATTTTATTTTGACCAGTGTTAGTTTTTTTTACCATAAATAAAAAGTAAATTTGTCCCATTTAAATTTACACTAAAATAGTGTTTTCTGGTTCAAAGCATGGCTTTTTAATTCTTTTTTTTTTTTTTGCAAAAACAAACAAAACAGAAAAAAATAAATACTAATGGTAAAAAAATAGAAATAAAAATTCAGCAGAAATAATAGCCAATGGGAGAAGGGGAGGGAGAGAGTGGATTATGCTTAGCTAAGGTACAATAAGAGATAACTAGGAATACATTTTAAATAGAGAGAGAGAGAGGAAGAGATGTGTTTTATGCAAAACAATGGTCTCAGCTTTGATCTGAATATGAATGCAATAGTAAATACAATGTAAAAGTACAATGTTACAAAGTATTATTCAATGACACTTGCAAACTATCTGCAAGTGTCATTTTGCACAGGAGTGGCTGTATATCGATAACCGTGCCTGCTATGTAATACTTAGCTGTCATTAATATAGCTGGTAAATGCTGTTAAAAGTGGCAGTTAAGAGTGGCAACAGAGGAAAAGTAGCTGCACATAGGAGATATGTTGTAGAAACGTCAACACTTTTTAGAACATATTTCTTACATTTAAAATCTCAAGTGGTAAATAAGAGTACATGACTGATTTCTGTTATTTTTAAAAGTTTGCCATCTAATGCAAATGTTTCCTAGTTTGCACACATGGGACCTGATCTATTAACTAGAGAATGAAGTGAGGTGAAGAGAAACCGGGCTGTAATTACTAAGTTTAAAATTAAACTCTAGGCAAACATAAAGGACACACATTAATTCAGGTCTGTAATCATTAATACATTATTAAATGTATTTTTAAATGTAAGCAGTGTAAGCACTGGAATTCAAACTGGTGCCAGACTCTTGCAGGGCTAGAGTTCATTTTCATCACATCAGTTCATGTGCCAGCAAGAATCATGTTGATAGGAAGTCAAGAGAACGTAGAGTGACATCACTGTGATGCTTCTCCTTTCATTATCCAGTCACAGGCAGGGGCAGGTACAGGACAGCCATGTCTCAGTGGAAGGATGCTGGCTAACAGACAGAGGACAGCTGTGGCAAAAAAGGTACTGTGTGGAATCTCTGGATTGAACCTAAATATTGCAGCAAAAGTTTTTTTTGTTCATTTTTAATAGGCTATTCAATGTTATTTTCTTGTATTGTCCTGGAGTTCCATTTTGAAGTGAGATGGACATCCAATTAGGTTGCAAATGCCTCCTTAGCATGAATGGTATTCTACAGTGAATACACATTTTTTATTAGTATATCCTTACATTTTTAATTCTGTAAGAAATAATCTGTGTGGATATTTTTTTTTTTCTAAAATTACCTGATATAAAGATATTGAGGTGTATCAGTATATAGGAACAATGCCACATCCTAGTTAGTTATACATGTACAAAAAAAAAATTGACTTACTCAGTGGGGAGGATTTACTAAAACTGGTGCACACAGAATCTGGTACAGCTGTGCCTAATAACCAGTCTGCTGCTAAGTTCACCTTGTTAAATTAAAGTGTCACTAAACGCACATCATAAACTCTCAATAAATAATGTATTACATGCCGTGCATACTCACTCAGTCACTATGGGATTCTTTTCTGTATTCTGCAAAAAAAACTGGTCGATCCTCCTGTTCTCTCTCTCCCCCTTTTGTACATGTCTCCAATTTAGCTAGGGATTTATCAGAGCAGTGTTGGCAGCTAGTGCACATGCTCAGTTTTCAGCGAGTTTCTATGCTGAGCATTTCCTCCCTCTCACATCTGAGCAGCCCATGTGTCTACAGAGTCAGACATGTGGGTGTATACACAGTGGTAAATGACAGCCCACTCTCTCCAGCCCCCTCCATGCCCACCAAGCAGCTAAACACAATAAGGGTGGGATATTATATGTAGATTAATGGAGGCCTCTCCCCCCTCTTATTCTAAGACACAGGCTGGAGGGGTGGCATAAATCCGCCCAAACCATGTTATTGCCAAAAAATAATAAGGATTTGATTTAAAATATATATTATTATTATTTTTTTTTTTTACTCTGTATCCCAAAGGCAGTTTTTTCATATTTTCAACACGAAAGCAGAGGACTAGAGGCTCTTCCTGCTTATGTTTCCCTGCAGACAGGCTGGGAAAGAGCTGGGTCATGTGACAGCTGTATATCAATTAGGAAAAAGGTGCTTAGATTTTTTTAAATTAAAATAATTACAGTGCCATTATCCACATACAGAAATAGAAGGAACAATGTAAATTGGTGTGTGTCTGGTATCACTTTAAGCTTTGACAATAAAACCTAGAACTTGGTTACTATGCACGGCTGCACCAGATTCTGTGTGCACCAGTTTTAGTAAATATTCCCCAATGTATTAGTAGTTCTTCTACACAATTCCAGGAGAAAAAGATAAAACACACACACAAACGCAAAGACTGAACTTTTTAAAAATGTTTATTGTGCTTGTTTAGACATGTTAGACTCTTTCACTGACCTTGTACTATACTACACTCTTGTTCCACAGCGAAGTTGTAAAATGTACTTCAGGTTGACTAGGATTTTATTTCCCTATAAACCATCACTGGTTACAACATTTGCTATGGAAACAACACGTTAAGGCCTCATACACACGGGCGTTTTATAATAAATAAGCAAAACGCCAGGTCCGACGTTTTTTAAAAAATCTGCGTTTTTTGCGGCGTTTTGCATCGGCGTTAGCGAGCGTTAGTGAGCGTCGGCGTCAATAGGCGTTTTTAAAAAAAAAATCAGTCCTCTGCTATTTTTCAACCTAAAAACGCCGGCGTCAAAAAACGCTTGTTAACGCCGGTACGGCGTTAGCAAGCGTTAGTGAGCGTTTTGCCGATTGGCGTCAAAAAACGCCAAAACGCTACAGCTACAGAACGCGATGGTCCCCCGTTCTAAAAACAGCTCACTAACGCCGACGCCCTCAACTGCTCACTAACGCCGGCGTTTTTAGAAGGCCATTGAATAACATGGAGAGCTGCAAAAAACGCCTACAAACGCCGGCGTGCAAAACGCCCGTGTGTATGAGGCCTAAAACTCAACTGCTAAGATCTTATATCAAAAGAAAAAAGAAAGCAGTATCAAACCAACAGTAAAAACGTATTAATAATAACCTAATATAAAAAGTGTAGGATGTGTTTTTTTGGATAGATCTTTGGCTGGATGCCAAATAAGAATTAAAATGTAATACTATTATTAGCTATGAAAAAGAAGTTTTCAAAATAATAAAGCAATTTGACTCAAAAATTAAGAATTCATCTCTAGTCCGTCCTCTGGTTATGATTGCAAGTTATCTTGCAAAAGCCCCTATTTTGTAGTTTCGGCTTCGGCCTTCATTAATGCAACCACAGTATCAAGAGGGGAATGAGAGAGGCACAAAAACTTGAGCTGCGTGAAAGCATTTCTTGATGTTAAATGGCAACTCTGGGATATGTAAATGTCTAGAGTGGAGTATATGTCACTTACCTAAGCGGCCTTGGTCGAACGTAAAAACGTAAAACTTGTTGTCGGTCCTGCTGCAATGTGGCCAGGTGTTAGAAGGTCCACATTAACTTCATTGGTGAGAATGTAGCACACATGCTCAAGCAGTGGCTGCAGCAGAACCCACAAGGAGTGTACATGTATGTTTATAAAGATTATGTTGTCTGCCAGAAGTCATATATGTAAGTGACATTAACCACCTCCACATACATGCACAGCACCCTAGGCATCTGCTTATCCCAGAAGATTCCTGTAAATGGCTTTGATGTTAGGCCTGTATGGTTATACCTCTGAAAGCTGGAGACACAGCAACCAACTGCAATTAACTGCCAAACTCTTCAGCAGAGTGAAGTCTAACCATAGTGATCTTAGGTGACAAAATTACTGACTTAGATCTTAACTAGAGAACAGGTGGCTGTCCAACTCTAGAACTTTTTCTGTAATGATAGCAGATTATGTTGGCACAAATAGCTCAAATCAGAGCTGGGAAGCCACACGTCCTGCATTTTGTGGGTTCTTCAGTGCAATATTTTAGCAGCTTACTGGTGCTTATTGCACAGTTCCCGTCACTGTCAGTTTTCTGTCCCCTTTGATCATTCTCAAGCGACACGATGCTCTGTGCCTGAGGACTGTTTATCATCAGGAATGGCTGCTCTGGATGTTTGTCATGCAGCGGGAGGCAGACGTCACTGTCAGGATTCTGAGGGGCTGTCTGCCAGCAGTTCCTGTCATTTGCAGGAAGCTGGGAGAACCCCCTTACACTGTCAAGTGACTCCGTTTGGTGCTGTCTGGAAAGACAGCTGTCTGCAGTGTCAGCATCAGCTGTTGGTGGCCTTTCCTGACTCTTCCTCCCAGTCTCAGAGAAATTGCTTTCGTCAGCTTCTAACCTTTTTTCAGAGTTTATTTTTAAGGACTGAAGTGTCTGACTCAGCTACCCTGTTCTCACTAGGGTGCTCTGGCCTGACCTCAACTTCTCCCACTCCTTCTTCACCCTGTTGGTGGTGATGCTTCCTGTGCACGTTGGTGTTTGGACCACTAATATCTGTCAACTTGTCTTCCTCTCGCTGCCCATGCCCATGTCTGTGATGGGGGTGATGATGATGGTGATGGGGACGATGTTTAAGTGCCTCCACTGGCTCTTCCGCTACTTTATCCTCTGCTGGTACATTCTCTTCTTTCTTGCAGGCATCAGGAATCTACAGGAACAGATATTTTTAGTGTAACTCCTAAAGTGAATTAATGATCATATTACAGTATATTTGTACATTTCCATTTGAAAATTATACATAATGGAGAGTTTTACAATGAGACTGCCTTTGTTTATATCATTAGAATATTTTAACAGCTCCACTGAAACTAATGGTTGCACAAACATGTACATATGAACTGTGAACGTTTTGGCCTATGAAAGATGTAAAGGGGAGAATCTGGGCATTAGCTTATTCTGGGGAAAACAAAAGTGATCAGCTGAAAAAGCCATAGGAGCAGCTTTTCCATCAAGAGTGCTTGGTCATGTTTAGTTGGGAAATGTCAGGAAGGGTCTACAAACATAGCTTTCTAAGCTGACCAAAACAGCCAATTAGGTGAACATTCTATTAGAGCCGGTTCACACAGGGGCGACCCGACTTCAGTGCGGCTTGCGAACGACTTCTGTAATAGAAGTCAATGCAAGTCACCCCCAAAGTAGTACAGGTACAGGAAACTTTTTCGAAGTTGGATCGACTTGAGTCGCTCCTATTAGAACGGTTCCATTGCAATGCATGGAGTGCGATTTTCAGGCGACTCAAGTCGCCTGACAGGTCACCCCTGTGTGAACAGGTTCTTAAAGTAAACCCGTGAAAAGGATTTTGACATTTAGGGTGGGTTCATACTAGTGAGAATTGGATGTGAGTTTTACCGCATCCAATTTGCATGTCAGGAGATTGTGACCGGCTCTCTATGGAGCCGGTTCACACATCTCCGGAGCGGCTCCGGTGCGAATTGCACAGGAGTCCTATGCGTCTTCAGGTCCGTTTCAGGTCCGAATTCTGCCAAAAATTCGGGCTGAAATCGGACCTGAAACTATGAACGGGGACACACCGGACCCCTGCTGTGAGCGGGAGCGTGCTGCGGTGTGAACCCAGTAGACCGCAGGTGCAATGCAGGACTCCTGCAGTCTGTCAGTGTAAGCTGTCTGTTCATGCCTTGTATGAGCAGGCAGTTACACACTGACAGGAAGCATCAATGAACTACTTAGAACACTCAACAGCGCAAAGGCTGTTGATGCTTGTAGTTCTCCCATTCACAGAACTCTGTGAATAAATAAGCAACCAGGTCGGTGGAGCCCCGCATGGCCACATATTTATTTCAATTGTGACAGCAGGCTCAGGGAGGAGATCCTAGGCCTGCTGTTGCAGCGCCACACAGGGGCAGGGGGGGGGGTTGGGTCACGGGAACAGCTGTAGCAGTAACATGTCCTTGATTACGGGTGTACCATGTAACAAGTTATAAGAGGTTCACGCATAAGCACTGAAATCACAGCTTATCTCCCAGCTGTAACTTGGCAACCTTCCGTCCTTCTAATGTGAACAAAGTACAGGTGCTCTAACCTGGTAGAAACCACTCTGCCTTGTGGATTTTGTGGATGGATTGCTCAACTGTGCCTGCAACTGGGAGGGGGGGGGGGGGGGGAGGG
>BLSH010213157.1:6894-21199 GCA_018402905.1 Glandirana rugosa | reverse complement strand
TTTGATAAATTAAGGTGCCACACTGTAGTTAGTGTGGCTGTAATAGTTTATTAGGTAAAAGCATAGTTTGCTTACTGTACTCAGTGAAGCTACAATCTGCTAATCAGGTCTGCTCAGTGTGTTCAGCTGCTGCCAGTCTGGCCTATAGCTTCCTCTGTATCTAGAGAACTTGAAAAGTTTCTGAATGATAGGTGTGGAGCTATGCAGATGGCAGCATGAATATGAGCTTAGGATCTTTTTCCAGAGTGGATTGGGGGCATGCTACACTCCCAGGCACTGCTGCTATGTCTGCTGTCGTGAGGACTCAGGTGGGTGACCTGTGTGCCTGGAAGCTGAGATCCTGGATCTAAAGAAAGCTGACTGAGGGGAGGCTATCCACAGAAGATCTAGTCAGGTATCCCCGGAGTAAGGTGTCACTTGGAAGTTGTAAAGAGGCAACCAGCTGTTCCTTGGGCCTTGTGTGAGTACAGACATTCTGAAAGATCTTGGGGATCTTTGTGCTCTTGCCAAGCCTCTGGTGCTAGAGAAAGCCCTCTATGGGTATATTTAAAGGGGGCACTGGCTGGTGTCCTGAAGAGCTTTGTCAACCTAATCTACTACTTAAAGAGACTCACAGTGAACTACTACTACTTCCTTAAAGTTGAAGGCTACTCTTTGCTACAAGCAAAGACTTTCATATAGTTTGTCCTGAAGAATAGCTCCTCAGTTGATTGTAAGCTCTAGCGAGCAGGGCCCTCTGATTCCTCCTGTATTGGTTTGTATTGTAATTGTACTGTCTGCCCCCATGTTGTAAAACGCAGCGCAAACTGTTGGCGCTACCTAAATCCTGTATAATAATAATAATAGTTCTTGTTTTTGGAGTATCCCACCTACTTCTCTTAACCCTTCCCAAGTTCTCCAAAAACAGAAAACCACAAAAACACCTCTAGACTGGTCATTGAAGAAATGTGTGAGTGAGCCTGTGTGCCCGGCTGCTACGGGAGTAGCACTACACATTTATCCTTCTGCCTGGTACATGCCTAGTACATCTGTCATATGCTATTGAAAATAAATGTACACATGGATAGCATCAAATCACCTGTCATAAATGAGAAAGTCATTTTTATTCCCCTTCAGTAGTCTCCAGACGTCGGGCTGCTCCTCTTCTTGCTGATACACCGGAATGTTTTCGTGGATCCTGGACTCCAGCTCATGGTATTTCAGACGTGACTGTTCATCTTGGTGGTTGATGACCATAAAGGACACATTTGCATAGTGTTCATTCTCCAACTTCTGCCGCAGTTCTTCCAAGCTGATAGAATCAAAGTTACAAGTTTAAACAAACACCATCCTATTTTTGGTTACACTATAGGTACAAACTAGAATTTAATCTTCTTTCAAATAAGTATGCTAAACTGAAAGCATTGTGTCCCACCTAGAAGCTTGCAGCAGGCACAAGTATCAGCTTGCTTGAAGAAGTGCCACAACGGTGACTGTTCCATCTGCATCCAGCATGGGATTCTGGCTTCCTATCTTCCAGTCGGGTGTTTTTTTGCACAGCGTTCGGTGACCCTGGCTCTCTGCCCCTCCCCAAGGGAGAAGACAGAGAGCCAGGGCAAGAGCAAAGCCTTTCCACATGGTGGGGCCTCACCTGCAAAAGACAAACACATGGTCAAGAAAACGAATGCTAGGAGCCATCAAAGAAACAAGAAAATAGCCTCAGCTACACACAATGGCATGAAAAAGAGAGTTGAATGAATATCATGCAAAGCTAAATATCACAAAAAGTTGAACACATGGCAAGCTGTTTTTCCATGTAGCCAACCTCTGAGCAGATATAAATGTTTGTCCTTGTCCTGTTGGAGAGATTTCCTCTTCATTTATGTCCTGACCTATGACATTGTTGGGTGGGATCTGAACCACCTGTTTACTCTGTTGTCTCTATGCATTACTTTGCAGAATGTACTAGGGGTTGAGCCACTGGCTTCCTAGTGGATGTTTCATAGAAAATTGAGCTCACAGCAATGCCTTGCTGGTCACTTGAACAAAAACACTCTACATAGATAGTAGTAACAAACAGATAGGACTTTGTGTAATTGACTTTCACAATTTGACTTTTATTTTTTTCCATTATGTTATTTATGGGAATTTGTGGATTAACCATTACAGAAAGTGTTGATTGACTTTGTATAAGTCAACGTCCCTGCTTAAAGTGAGCCTGTATGGGTTAAGGAAATGGGTCACTCAACCATCCCCCATCCCCACAGCACTCCTGCGCTAAGCTACTCTACGTCCGTCAGTCTGCTCTTATGGGGTCAGGGAAGGAGTCCACGCCATGTTCCGACAAGTCAGCTTGTGAAATGAGATATAGGCCACAAAGTTACAGTACAGTTTTAATAGACCAGGGGTAAGACCCTTTTCACACTAAAGCACTGCAAAAACCGCCACTAAAATGCCGGTCGTTTTTGTGGTGCTTTAGCGGACGTTAGCGGGGCGTTTTTTTTTTAGGTCAAAAGACACGTTTTACAGCGCTTTCAAAACGCTTTTAATGAGCTGTAGAAGCGTTGTCCATTCATTTCAATTGGCAGGGGCGTTTTTGAAGCACTGTTTAAAGCGCACCAAACATGCCCCAAAGATTCTGCTTGCAGGACTTTTTCTACCGCCCCGCAAGCGCACCACCCCAGTGTAAAAGCACACATTCAAATGAATGGGGGGCAGTTTTCAGGTGCTATTTTTAGCGCAAAATCGCCTCAGTGCGAAAGGGGTCTTAACCACTTCAAGACCGCCCACCGTCATATTACGGCGGCCGTTTGAAGTGGAATACCGTTGGTATGGTAGCAGATAGTTACCATAACCCCGGTATCTTTTTTTTACAGAAGGCGATTCTGCACAAGATAATAGTTGTCTCAGTGGCAGATTCGCCACGAGATCACTTTTATCAGCGGCGGGAGAGGTGCCCCCCCTCTCGCCGGTTTCCGCTCATCTACACCGCTTACCGGACCCGCCAGCGGAGATGATCAGTTCCTCTCCCCCCAGTGTCCGTGAGACGAGTGAGCGGCTGAAGCCGTTCACTCGGCTCCATAACATTGCAGGGCGGAAGCGACGCCACAAGTCACCGCCCATGCCATTTTTTTCAAATTATTTTATTTTATTTTTTTTGCATTGTACTGTAAATATGAGATCTGATGTCTTTTTGACCCCGGATCTCATATTTAAGTGTTCCTGGCATGCTTTTTTCTATTACAAGGAATGTTTACATTTCTTGTAATAGGACTAAAAGTGATCAAATGTTTTTTTCTAAAAAAAAGAACAGTGTAAAAAAAAATTAAAAAGTAAAATAAATAATTAAAAAAAAAAAAATGAAAGCACCCCGTCCCCGTGAGCTCGCGCACAGAAGTGAACGCATACGTATGTCCCGCCCACACATGAAAACGGTGTTCAAACCACACATGTGAGGTATCGCCGCGATCGTTAGAGCGAGAGCAATAATTCTAGCACTAGACCTCCTCTGCTAACCTGTAGAATTTTTTTAAACGTCGCCAATGGAGATTTTTATGTTGCAAAGTTTGTCGCCATTCCGCGAGCGGACGCAATTTTGAAGCATGACATGTTGGGTATCATTTTACTCGGCGTAACATTATCTTTCACAATATGGAAAAAAATTGCCCTAACTTTACTGTTGTCTTATTTTTTAACTCAAAAAACTGATTTTTTTTAAAAAAAAATCACGCTTGTAAGACCGCTGTGCAAATACGGTGTGACATAAAGTTTTCCAACAGCCACCATTTTATTCTCTAGGGTGTTAGAAAAAAAATATATAATGTTTGGGGGTTCTAAGTAATTTTATAGCAAAAAAACCTGGTTTTAACTCGTAAGCTCCGAACTCCAAAAAGAGGCTCAGTCTTAAAGCGGTTAAGCACAACTACTGTACTGTGTAGCATAGTAGGAATGCCTATGTAATGAGCAAATATTGTGACTGTTTAATGGAATTCTATAAATAAAATTAAAATTTAAAAGAAGTATTTCCCTGTATAGGTAATAACACATACTTGCCTTCCCAGACCACCTACTGCAACATTAAAAAATAGACACTGTTCCCTGAAGTCTCTTCAGAAACTGTCACTTTGGGGTTTATGAAAAGTGACTCAACCGCGCATTGCTGCTGCCCTGCTACCGCAAGTCTAAACTAGGCCTATATCTGAAGTGTGACATCTAAGGCACACTTGCCACGAGAGATCTAGATATGTTACTACTGTACTCCTCACTGTTATCCTTACTGGAGGCTCTAACACAGGGTTTCTCAACTAGAGTTCCGTGGAACCCTAGGGTTCCTCCAGAGGTTGCTAGGGGTTCCTTGAGCAATGGTCAATTTCTACCTCTCAGATAAATTCCCAATGACATCATTGATCTTTTTAGCTATCTGTAAGGGGGTAATTCTTCCCAATGACCACAAGTGTAAGGAGCATTCTTCCCATTGACCATCACACTAATGTATGAGTTGTAGATTTTTATCAGGGGTTCCCCAAGACCTGAAAATTATTTCAAGGCTTCCTCGGTGTTGAAAAGGTTGAGAATGGCTGCTCTAACATGAGCCACCAAGATGGCTACTTCAACTCAAAGACAAATGCCAGTAGTCCTAAATGGCACCTCAAAGCACCTTCTCAATGCATTAGCATTTAGGGCAGCACCCCATGGGCCAATACTCTGCCAAAAACTCTGCATGCACCTTTTTTGATGCGTCTTGGTAGGTTAAGCAACCCAATCAAACAGTGCAACAGTGTGAATGGGGCCTTAGGCTTGGTAGGTCAATAATTGGGGAAAGATCAGCTGCAAGGTGACCAAGAAAAATAGTGGTGGCTTTGGCAAATGCCTTTTTCTGGACGCAGCTTCCAGAGCTCAGTTCCTCTTTAGGACATTTAGGAAAATTAGAATCTGGCAGAGAAGGATTGATGCAGGTAACACAATGTTCCAATCCATCTACGTTGTTTACACACCTTCCCTGGCAGGTACCTAGAGTACAAAGCAAACACTGTGCTGATTGCATAATACCTTCAATGCAAGAACGATCAGCTGACCAAAACAAGACACCTTCCGTCCAATTCACAGAGGGTTCCTAATTCACCCATTTATTATTGCTGCCTGCACTTTCCTACGGGGTATGCTCATATCAGATTGCAGGTTTATAATCTTGCTATTCTATTAGATGTATGTTTCTCTTTTCTCACATTACATGTTCTGCCAAGCCATGAATGGTAGGGGTTCATCTGATTCAAACAAAATAATGTCAGTGCACAGAATCAAAGTGAAGTCAGAATTTCTGCAAACTTTCTCTAGGTGAGAGACTCTAAGCATTGGAGGAGAGGCATGGAAGCCAGGGAACTAGCATTTTCAGAAGATCAAAAATACCAGTCCCTCTATTTCCTCATAAAATGCTTCATTTGGCAAAACAATTTAGCTTTGAAAAGAGAAAAACATTATGTTGTATGGTTCTTGTATGGCTATTGTAGAAGTTAGAGTAAGTACTAATTATATATTGGAGTATAATAACTGCTGGGTTACTCTGAAATCCTAAACGGTGCTGCAGCCCAGCCCAGTTCACTCCTGACGGACTACAGAACACCCCCTCATTATTATCATTGCTTTAAGAACGGTCTTTATTCTTTCCTAAATTCACAAAATATAACTGGATACTAATAGTTATAGGTAAAGTTGATCTAGGGAATATCCAACTGCCTCTTGAGGAATCAGGAAGGATTTTTTCCCCATTGGAGCAAATTGGATCATGCTTTATTTGTTTATTTGCCTATCTGGATCAATTGTGAGTATTGCATAGTGTATATGGAGGTTTTCTATTTATGTGTTGGTTTAATTTTATTTTTTTCTCTGTTGGTTGAACAGGATGGACTTAAATAGTTTTTCAACCAGACTAACTATGTAATAATGTAACATAAGGAGGGAGCTTTCTGTAATCCAGATAGGGCTGACAACACTGCGTGGGATTTTAATGCAACAGAGGCAGGGTTGTCAGCTTAACCCCGTAGAGCCGGTGCCTGCCGAACCCTTAAGGACTTAAGAGCGCCTGGAGGCGGGGTGGGGCTTATGGTCATGTGACCGCCGTGATTGGCTGTCTCATCAGTCACATGATCAGAAAGCTCCTGATCCCAAGCAGCGAACAGAAGCTAACTTTCAGTTAGCTGCCCATAACTGTGCTGGGGGCGCACAGGGCGCATGCTCTCGGCACAGCGATATCGCAAATATGCGACCGCTCGGCGCCATGGCCTGGCTGACGAGAGGCCGCATATTTGCATGTGCTCGGTGCCTAGGGGTTAAACAGAAAAGTCAGGGTTGTGCAGGATTTCTGGCAGGATCAATAGGTATTTTTCTTTATAGAGACCTCACATGGGGGGCATGATTGTATTGATGTATCCCATGGATGTACTGAATGTTGGTTGTACTGAATGATCAAAACTAAAATAAAGATCTTGGCGATATATACATTTTAATGAACAAGTGCGTTAGATGCATAATTTTGTTGTTGATGTTAAATGGTAAGGACAAATGTAAATCCTCTTCTTGTTTATGACCCAGTAGTAACAAAGAGGGGTCATCAAATCCCACAATGCCTTTGTTATAAACAATGGTACATGACTCTATGGTGGGCTTGGTATCCTGACACCTGACCAAAAAAACTCATTGGGGTTGATTTAGTAAAGGCAAATCGACTGTGCACTCTGCAAGTTCAGTTGCTCCAGAGCTTAGCAAATCAATTAAGCTTCACTTTTGCAAAAAATACCCAATCACTTGCAAGGAAAATGTTAAAATATTGCATTTTTGTTAGCACATAATTGGACGATGGAAGTCACCAGTGCTTCCCCTCATTTACTAAGCTCTGGAGCCTATTTTCTCTTATTTGCCAGTCTATTTGCCTTTAGTAAATCAACCCCAGTAGTGCCTATTTTGGTTTTAGTTTCATTGTCATACCTAAAATCTCCAGTAGGTGGTGCTGTAGGTGAAATGTGGAAATCTGCAGGATTAATGTAAACACAAAGTACGTATGAATCCAGCTAGACTTATTTTCATTTCTTGACGTTTTAAAATATTCTTCATTTATTAGACCCCTTTCACACTGCGGCGGTTTTCAGGTGCTTTAGCACTAAAAATAGCGCCTGAAAACTGTCTCCCCTGCAGCCCCAGTGTGAAAGCCCGGGTGTTTTCATACTGGAGCGGTGCGCTTGCAGGACAGGAAAAAAAGTCCTGCAAGCAGCATCTTTGGGGCAGTGTGGGAGCGGTGTATATACCACTCCCAAACCGCCCTGCCATTGGAATGTATGGGCAGTGCTTCCGAAGTGCAACACGGGTGCTTGTAACCCCTTTTCAACCCTTTTACCGCTAAGGGATGCGCCGCCCCGGTGTGAAAGGGGTCTAATTGAACAAAAATATTTAGAGGGCGATTTTCTAGTAATCAGACCACTATTTAAATATTTTCAGTTCCTTCTTTGAGTACATGCAATGTTCTACAACATTCTAGCAGGATCTCTAGCAGCAGCCGGGGAATCTGAAAAGCTGTATTTTTGTATTTCCATTTTGCTTATCTTTCAGCAGTCAGCAGGATGGCCAGCAGCCTGCAATATGTGCTTATAGATAACATGTCCTATCTCACATATCTCACAGATATGCACTGACTTATGTCACAATTTGCAGCCTTATTTTATAAACAGATATCAATTTTTAAGTGGCAGTAACCGTCAGCAACCAATCATAATCTTTGCATTAATGCAACACAATGCATTGTAACACTAGGTGGCGTGATTAGTAAACAACTGTATGAAAAGTACACTTTAAAAAAAAAGTAAACAACTGTATGTGTCCTTGCATTGAAACTATGCAGATCAGCACAGCTTTGTGGAGTCTTAGGAGTTGATTTGCTAATGGCAAATAGACTGTGCACTTTGCAAAGTGCAGTTGCTCCAGAGCCTAGTAAATGAGCAAAAGATCTGCTGACTTCCATCATCCAATCACGTGCAAGGAAAAATTCAGCTTTTTTTAGTTTCCTTGCATGTGATTGGGTATTCTTGGCAAAGTGAAGATTTGCCCTGTTTACTAAGCTCTGCAGCAACTGCACTTTGCAAGCTGCACAGTCTATTTGCCTTTAGTAAATCAACCCCATTGTGTGAACCTCATGGTTTAAATACACTTTAGCTTAACTATTTAACAGCCAAACATTTTATGACTTGGGCAGGCCATAGATGGAATGAAATTTGTCCAGTTCAGCAAGGACCGGCTGAATTTGGATCCATCTATGGACAGGCTGGTCTCTCGATCGACTTTCATACAAGCAGCCTGTTGGAAAGTTTTCACTGTATCTGCATGGATTTTGCAAGCTTGTCCTACGCATGAGTTTCCTCCAAAACTCCAAAAGACATTCTGGTAGGTTAACTGGCTCCTGTCTAAACTGGCCCCAGTATGTGTAGGTTACTTAGTCCCCTTTCGCCCAGGGCGAATCTATTTTGATGTACTCAGCGGGAGATCGCTCTGTTGATGCCCGCTGAGTAGGCGGATGACAGGTCCATCTCCGTTCACTGTGCTGAGACGGATCTGTCAGAGTCCCGCTCTCCTCTACGGGGAGATCGGATGAAAATGGACCGCCTGTCCCTTTTCATCTGATCCGACCTGCTGGATAGATGGTGAACATATTGCCATATGTCTGTTTTCAGCGGATCTTGTCGGATCGGATGCCAGGTGGGTGTCAGCGGATCCGCCTCCTCATAGAAGTATATGGGTGGCCCGATTGGATCCGCCTGAAAAATGGACAGGCGAATCCTTTCGGTCCGATTGTGTGAAAGAGGCCTTAGATTGTAAGCTCCTTGAGGGCAACAAACAGTTGTATTATTATTATACAGGATTTATATAGCGCCGACAGTTTGCGCAGTGCTTTACAATAGTAGGGCAGACAGTACAATTACAATACAATTCAATACAGGAGGAATCAGAGGGCCCTGCTCGTTAGAGCTTACAATCTGGTGTAAACCAGCCACAACCCGGGCATGTTGTGGCTGGTTTACACCACAACATGCTCAGGTGGCACTTTTAAAACGACAGTGGACCAAACTACGTGGTACTGCGGTACCATGCATCTTGGTGCCTGTGTGCTTTGCGTCGGGTTCCATTAACAATTAAATGCATTATTATGCATCTGCAGATGGCAATGCATTCCCAGGTGGAGCAAGAAATGCGCACAGAAACACACGTTTCCTGCACTGCAACTGGTGTGAACGCACCCTACAAAAATAAACCAGCTGCAGCACCCAGTTAAGGAATGCTGGGTGCCCTTAAAGGGCCCCCAACTGCTTTGCGTAGCTGCACAGCCATCATCACAAAGTTTCAGTAAAGTTTTCTAGAAGCCGAAAGAGTTTGCAGAAGAATAAAAGCTGCACAAGCAGATTAGAGGATAGGAAGTATCATTAACATGCAACAGCTTACTCTGCCCCTTGGTCCTCCGCAGACTGCTGCTCTGCACAATGGGCCGTCTCCTCCCTATTTATACTCAGCTTGTTTATCAGTCTGCACACAAAGTCCAACCTAGTCATGTGGGACGGCCCTGGAAATACAACTATTGCCTCACAGCCTTCTGGCAGAGAGAAAATGCAAAGTTTGCACACACAGCCCTCAGCTGAGCCCCTTCCTGAGGAATACCCCGGTATAAGAAATATGTCCGCCTGCCATTATAGAAATAAGACAAATTCTGCATGCCATTGTCCCCTATGTGCTGCAATGGATCATTCCATATAGAATAGGGAGTGCCCTGACCTCACATTCCTTCTGTGCCCCATGTCAGGGAAGATGAGGATGCTGTGTTTGCTGTTTTGCTGCTTTTATTATCTTTTTACAGCCTATTCGGTATAACACATAGTGTTTGGAAGACAGGGGACAAAGGGGCACATTTAAAGGATGAGTTCGCCTTTAAGGAAAAAATAATAAATGTGCATATTCTTGCAGAAACAAATGTGCATGTATTATTTTTTTCCTACAGGAGCCTGCAAAGCATTGCACCCGTGATCACTGGATGGCGAGTGCAACGGCAGGCTGGCAGGCTCCTACACTCTCTCCCTCCAGCTCTGTGCCCGTTCCACCGTACCAGATTTCATTTAGAAAGCTGGAGGAAGAGTGAATGGACTGCGAGCGCAGAGTGAATCTGTGTTGAGAAAAAAACACACACACACACATATATATATATATATATACAGTATCTGACAAAAGTGAGTACACCCCTCACATTTTTGTAAATATTTTATTCTAACTTTTCATGTGACAACACTGAAGAAATGACACTTTGCTACAATGTAAAGTAGTGAGTGTACAGCTTGTATAACAGTGTAAGTTTGCTGTCCCCTCAAAATAATTCAACACACAGCCATTAATGTCTAAACCGCTGGCAACAAAAGTGAGTACACCCCTAAGAGAAAATGTCCAAATTGGGCCCAATTAGGCATTTTCCCTCCCCAGTGTCATGTGACTTGTTAGTGTTACAAGGTCTCAGGTGTGAATGGGGAGCAGGCGTGTTACACTTGGTCACTGGAAGTTCAACATTTATTTATTTCAGGTACTTATACAGTGCAGTCAATTTACGCAGCACTTTACATATATATATATTGTACATTCACATCAGTCCCTACCCTCAAGGAGCTTACATGGCACCTCATGGCAAAGAACTCTCTGAGGATCTGAAAAAAAGAATTGTTGCTCTACTTAAAGATGGCCTAGGCTATAAGAAGTGCTCAGCGTCATATCCAGAGGTTGTCTTTGGGAAATAGAGGTTGTCTTTGGGAAATAGACGTATGAGTGCTACCAGCATTGCTGCAGAGGTTGAAGGGGTGGGGGGGGGTCAGCCTGGCAGTGCTCAGACCATACGCTGCACACTGCATCAAATTGGTCTGCATGGCTGTCGTCCCAGAAGGAGGCCTCTTCTGAAGATGATGCACAAGAAAGCCCACAACACAGTTTGCTGCAGACAAGAAGACTAAGGACATGCATTACTGGAACCATGTCCTGTGGTCTGATAAGACCAAGATAAACTTATTTGGTTCAGATGGTGTAAAGCGTGTAGAGGCAACCAGGTAAGTAGTACAAAGACAAGTGTGTCTTGCCTGGTGGCTTTCCAGTCATCTCCGCCGCTTGCTGGACCTGCCGGCAGCGGCGGAGATGATGGCGACCCCCCCCCCCAGTGTCCGTGAGCCGAGTGAGCGACTGAAGCTGCTTACTCGGCTCCATAATATGGCTGGGCGGAAGCGACGTCACAAGTCACTTCCGCCCAATGGTCTTAAAGGGGAAATTTTTTTTTGAGATGTCAGGCTATAAGAAGATTGCCAAGACCCTGGAACTGAGCTGCAGCATGGTGGCCAAGACCATAGAGTGGTTTAACAGGACAGGTTCCACTCAGAACAGGCCTCGTCATGGTCAACCAAAGAAGTTGGGTGCACATGCTCAGCGTCATATCCAGAGGTTGTCTTTGGGAAATAGACGTATGAGTGCTACCAGCATTGCTGCAGAGGTTGAAGGGGTGGGGGGGGGGGGTCAGCCTGGCAGTGCTCAGACCATACGCTGCACACTGCATCAAATTGGTCTGCATGGCTGTCGTCCCAGAAGGAGGCCTCTTCTGAAGATGATGCACAAGAAAGCCCACAACACAGTTTGCTGCAGACAAGAAGACTAAGGACATGCATTACTGGAACCATGTCCTGTGGTCTGATAAGACCAAGATAAACTTATTTGGTTCAGATGGTGTAAAGCGTGTAGAGGCAACCAGGTAAGTAGTACAAAGACAAGTGTGTCTTGCCTGGTGGTTGATCACCACTGGGTTTTTATTTTTTTTGAAAAAAGCTATAAAACATATCCAATAAAAAATGTAAAAAATCGAATATCTTCATATATTCTGCTACATGTTTTTGGTAAACAAAATCACGATAAGTGTATATTGATTAGTTTGGGTGAAAGTTATAGCGTCTATAAACTATGGCATACATACTGGAATTTTTATTTATTTTTTTATACTATTAATGGTGCGATCAGTGACTTATAGTGGGACTGTCATAGTATGGCGGGCAATCTGACACTAACTGACACTTTATGGGAACCAGTGACACTAATACAGTGATCAGAGCTAAAAATATACACTGTCGCTGTACTAATGACACTGGCTGGGAAGGGGTTAACATCTAGGGTGATCAAAGGGTTAAATGTGTGCCTAACCCATATTTATGTGTATATTGCGCAGTGCTTTTACTGAGGGATGGGCCAGGTTTTACCCCATGCTTTGTAGGGAAACAACAACCGGCACATCCCCACTGACAGGACAGAGATCTGTATTGTTTACATTACATCTTCCTCCTCGCCAATCCGCAGGTGCCTTCAGTCAATCATTGGCCGGCACCCGCTAATTGGCTTGCGCTGTGACTAATCACAGCACAGGTGGTGCCGTGGGTGCGCGCATGCACACCCCCTACCCAGAACTGCTGGATCATGTACTGGATTCGTGATCAGGCACAGGAGAGCCGCTCTGCCGGCGTACTCCTACGTGAGGCAGTTAGCAAGCGGTTAACAGCCATAACTTGTAATTGAGGACATCAGGAAATCTCCTATGTATGGAATCATAAACGTTGCCTGACCTAGCTGATGTATATTAGCGTAGATCCAGGCAAAACAGTCAGTGAGTAGCCAAAGAGAGCAGTTTGTGCACATGGATCATGGTGGTTTCAAGTTATAAAATAACGTTTTACAGAAGATTTACAAATTGGACTTACGGTATATTATATATACTGTATGTGTATTTCTCACTAAACAGATTCACTGAGTTTTTCTTTTTATTATTGAGTTTTCACATTACTGGTTGGATAGTGTATGAGGGTTTGAAAAGTAGATCACATATGGCGGGGGATTAGTTACTACATAGAACTGCACTACTCCCATGTTATTTGTTTACTCAGTTGTGCTGAAATTCTAGTGCTGCCAGCTGTGTTGTTCATTTAGGTTGTCCATAGATGAGCAAGATTTTTTCATTCAAAAAAAAACAAAAAACTGACCCGATTCCCCCATCTACACCATTAGGGCCAGTTCACACCACATGCAGTCCAGTACATTTTTATTCTGCATTAAAAATGCATGAAAAGTAGGTTATATGGTTTCCAATGGCATAGTTCACACCAGTGCAGTCAGTTCCAGTCAGTTCCAGCTCCAGAAAAAAAAGTAGAACATGCTTCATTTTTCATGCACTGAACTGTACTGTACTGTATTCATAATTGTTTTTCCCTTTTATCGCCGATTCAGTTCAGAGTACTGGAGTCCTATACTTTATTATCTTGGCACAGGAAGAACACAGAACTTGTAATGTGAACAGTGTAATTGTTTCATAGAACTTCTACGTGACCGGTGCAGATTACAATCTGGCTGGCAGCAGACAAAGTAGACATTTGCTTTGAGCCAATTTAGATTTGATAAACAAAAGAGCCTAATCCACCCTTTAGGTATGAAATAAATAGATGTCAACATGGGTGTCACACTGTGCATGTTTCTAATACACCCTAAATGCTCTCCTCAATGCTCCTTCAACCAATGAAATAATACAAATGCAGCGCTACCCCTGCAGGAGCCGCTTAAGTATGTTCAGTCCGTTACGCTTTCCTTCAACCCCAAGAAGTGTCTCAGCCCCTAATGGCAAACCTAGCAATATGGTCAACAGAATAGTAAATTAATGACACACAGTAATGAAATACACCAAATTGAGTTGAATCAGTAATGTTTTCTCAAAAGATATATCAAAGATAGAACCTTGACCCAACTAGGCGAGATTATGCACACCAGTAGTTTTGATAACGAAATAAAAGTCACACGTTAGCAAAATATCACTTGATGTAGGTTACCTTTGTTCAAACTGAACAAGTACACATACTGCACATGTGAGTGGGGCACAGGAGAGTAGAGGAATGACTCCTGCTAGTGTCAGACCACTCTCTACTGCTCACTCACATAAGAGCAGCAAGGCAGCAGATAAACAAGTACAACACCAGAAACCGTAATTATAGCAATATTCAACCTGCTCTTATTTGGTGAATGCAGCATTGAAAACTTTAGCAAAGCAATACATATTTCCTAAGTGGGGGGGGGGGGAGAGAAGTAGATGTAGTCCAGTGTCACTTGCTTGACAATTCAATTGGTCTTCAATCTAATCGTAACAAGGTTGTCGGTTATGAAGAACGTACGTTGATTTTGATGTCTCTTGATCGACTTCTGGTTAACTTAACAGTTCGTTCACTGTGACCTGATGTAGATGAAG
>BLSH010213125.1:23309-37507 GCA_018402905.1 Glandirana rugosa | reverse complement strand
GCCACTGGGACAAACAGCTTATCTTACGCTCCCCTCAACCTCACCACATTGATCCTCTGATCAGGGAATGGACGCTCTCCTGCCTACTAGTGACCCGACGAGCCATTCTCAAACAATGGACTACCACCATGAGCCTCTCCATTCCTCAGGTCAGAAAAGAGATGACCGCTTTATTCTATAAGGACAAGCTCAACACAGATCTCACACACCCCAAATACTCCAACCTGTTCTTCCGTAAATGGATGCCCTTCATTACCGCAACTTTACCTCAAGATGAAATTGGGACTTTGCAAAACACTTTCAGGTATCGGAAAAATTAAAAGCACTCCCATTCCCATGGAGCCTTGTGCTCCCAACCAACATGGATATAACTTCTGCTACTCGCTGGGAACCTTCGCTGAACTATGTCTCTATGTTTTCCCGGACCTCCAGGTGGACTACCCTCTCCCCTTACACCCTTCCCTTTCTCCCTCCTATTCACCAAGTTTCGTTTGCATCTACTATGTTGTAGGAAGATCCATCCTAATTTTTATGTGCCATGCATATTGTCTTTTTTTTTCTTTTCTGATGCTCATACCTTGTTATCGCTAAGGTTACTTCTGTTTGCTACCTATTGCCACAACTTGTAATTCCATGAATCAGATGTATCTTTATTAATACTCTGACGATTTGTCATGCTTACAAACGATCAATAAAGTTTCTTTAAAAAAATATATAAATTTATTATGACAATCTTAAAATATTGTCCAAAATTGGACCAGTATGACACATATTACAAAAGCAACCGGTTGTTCGATTCTGCACATATTACAGAGAATGAATACAGAAATAAAAATGAAAATGAACATCCTGTATCATTGGTGGTATCACCCAACCCAGGAAAGGTCCCATGATGGACCAATGGCCAGCCCTAGGAGGGTTCATTCAAAGCGTTTCAGAATTTTATCTGTATTAATTCTTTCTTCAGGGAAAGATACCGCCATCTGTGAAGTAAAGAAATGTGCATACTAATACCTTGCATGAAACTACATTTAAATAAACTCATGCATGTACATTTATATACATTTATATTTATATATATTATTTACATCACTTACAAGATAGCACGATATACAAACTTCTCTGTGATTCAGTTTATCCCCAATGAGTCCATCCATCCACTCATTGTGTACTTCCCATCATGTCAGGATGGTAGGACATAATATACCAATGACCGGTGCAAGGATTAAATAAAGTGGAAGGTTTCTAAAATAATTTAGACATAAAGAGCTGAAGTTTAAATATATACTTCAGTTCAATCTTTATAACTACAAACATGCCAATAAGGCGGCTTACCTTCCAAGTAAAAAGGCATTAGCCCAGTGCCCATAAAAAGGGAGCTCCAAATGAACCAGCAGGGGGAGATAACCATACCCAGGTTGTTACTGCCGGGAAAGGGGCGCACCCCTGGATCTACCACCCATCCTTTTGAGGCCCCCGGGCCGTATCAAGCTTGCGGTCGTGTCGACCAAAGGAGGAGAAATGGCATCGGCCACCATCCCCGGTGTCCTATAAGCCATGCATGCGCCACCCCCAAGCAGGACGTGCATCATCGCCCATCGCGTCACTTCCCGTCATCCAGGACATAGGTCCAAGAGATCGGTGAATGCCTGGCCATAGACTCTAACCGACAGCACAAAAGGGGGCAGTGCCATCTAGTGGAGGGAAAAAAATATTACCCTACCACCAAGCGCCATCCAGAGCGGCCCCTGGGTGGCACCTGGCCAAACCACAGGGGCCTTCTTGTGCTGGACACAATGGAAGAAAAGAGCAGAGGGATGGACCTACTCCAGAGGATTCACCTGTCCAGAGATTAACATGCACATATAGATTACATATTTGCACATTAATTGGCCCATTTGATGGCCTTCAGGCCAGACCTCCAAAAGAGTCCTGAGTCAGACCCCAATCAGAAAGAATGGGCCAAGAAATTACATACAAGTCAGTACAAAGTATATTCATTATCAAATGCAATATAAAAATATATTATAGCCCTTTAAGGAAACAGAAAAAAGTACCAAAAAATTAGAAACCAAAACCAAACACAAAAACCAGAAACAAAAACCAAAATGAAAACTTCCAGGTATATGTCGGATCCGTCTGTGAGGAGGTCCCCAATGGGAGACACAGACCAGAGAAAAGGGGGAGGTAACCCCAAAGGAGGCCTCAAGAAATGGGCCTCTAATGGAACCATTCTGGATAGAAGGAGGTGGTATCAAGTGGGTGGTGGGGAAGGGTAGGGCAGAATGAAGGAAAGATGCCATTTAGTCAGTTTTCCCTGAGCTATAGCCCTTCAAAAATGGCCTGAAGCTTTCAGCCTCATTTAGGCCAAGGGGTGTGGTGGCCCTAAGACACCTGATCCAGCGCATTTCGCGCTGGAGGAGGGTCTTGTTCCAATCACCACCCCTGGCCGGAACATGTACTCTGTCTAGTGCGGTAAAAAGGACTCTCGGCATATGGTAATGGTGGAGCTTGGCTACATGTCTTCCCAGATGAAGATATAGATTGCCCAACCGCATGCCCTGCAGATGCTTGTTTACCCGTGCTTGTTTAGTCTTTCCTACATAAAAGGAACCACATTGGCACTGTGCTAGGTACACTACTCCCTTTGTATGGCAGTTTACAAAATGTCTAGGAACAAGCTTTTCACCATTGGGTAATATTCTGTGTCTTTTACCACCAATAATGGGGCAGCAGGAGCATGACCCATATGGATAGGTGCCCCTATCTCTGCATGGGTCACCCCGAGTGCTACCCCTATATTTCCTTTGGACTAGGCGGTCTCCAATGGATCCTGCCTTTTTATAAGTAATCTGAGGATAAGTTCCTACTAGTTTTCCCAACGTAGGGTCTTCCGTAAGTAAGGACCAGTGTTTAGTTAATATTTCCCGTATTTGTTCATGTTCTTTAGAAAAACATGTAATCCACCTTATATTATCCACTTGGGCTTTATTCATTTTGTTTGTGGGTTTAAATATTAACTTATGTCTATCAAAGTCTTTGACTCTGTTGAATGCTTTTCTCAATGTAGTCTTAGTGTACCCTCTATCTCGTAGCGTCTCATATGATAGGTCAGCCTCTAATTTGAAGTCCTTGTAGGTCGTACAATTCCATTTCAGTCGTAGGAATTGGCTATAGGGTATTGATTTTTTTAAGGGTTCAGGATGGAAGCTGTTTGCGTGCAACAATGTGTTGCCAGCAGTTTCTTTTCTATAGAGGGTACTACTGAGTCTACCCTGACTATCCTTTTGGATGTAACTATCCAGAAAGCTAATTCTGCTTTCATGGTAGGTCATGGTGAAGAATAGATTGAGTGCATTCTTATTCATTTCCTCCAAATACTTTTTAAGCAACTCTACTGGGCCATCCCACACCATAAACGCATCGTCAATGTAGCGTTGCCACATGACGACGTGTTTGGTATAGTGGGTCAGTTCATCCTATGTGAGTAATTCTTTCTCCCACTCCCCCAGGTACAGGTTGGCGTATGATGGGGCACATGAGGTCCCCATCACCAAGCCCTGCACCTGGAGGTAGTGGGAGCCCTTGAACATGAAGACGTTATGTTGTAGAACAAAATCCAACATGGTTATAATAAAGGAGTTGAATTTCCATTCATGGGCGGAATGTTGGTGCAGGATCCTCTCAATGGCAGCAACCCCAAAGTTTTTGGGGGATGCTGCCATACAGGAACTCAACATCAATAGCCACCAGGACCGCCGTTTCGGGAATCTCCATATTTTCCAAGATTTTTAATAAATGAATTGTATCTTTTGTATATGAGGCCAGTTCCAAAACATGTGGTCTCAAGTGCCAATCAATGAACTGGCTCATTGCCTCCGAGGTACAACCGTTTCCGGAGACAATTGGCCGTCCAGGCGGGTTATATAAACTCTTCTGCGTAAAAAGTTGGAATACGGGGGTACCTGCTGCGTACAAATTCCCACTGTTCCTGAGTGAGAATCCCTTTTTGTCTAGCATCGTCCACCAAAAAGTAGAATTGATGATAAAATCTGTCTACCATGGCGGCCGAGATCCTTTTCTAACAACTAGAGTTATTTTGAATTTTTAAACACATGGACTCGTATTGATCATTATCCATTAACACAATGTTTCCCCCTTTATCTGCCATCTTAATAGTGATGCCAGTATTATTTTGAAGTGATTTTCATGCCTGCTCTTGTTCCGCAGTGAGATTTTCACTGCGAGAATTAACTTTCATATTTTCAATGTCTTTAGTAATTTGTCGCACAAATAGTGCTAGGGCAGGATTTTGTGTCAATAGGGGAAATTTGTGTGATTTTCTCTTAAAATGATTGGCTCCTTCCTTATTGTCAGCCCCACCCCCCTCCACCTCATCATCCTTGCCCAGTAGCAGATTCAGGTCCCAGAGTGCCCTGAAGTCCGCTGGTGTGAGATTGGGGGCCACCTCCTCCTCCTCTTGATGATTCTGTCTATAATAAAAGCTTTTGAATAATCATTTTCAAGCAAATAAGTTCACATCCTTTATAGTGCCAAACCTGTCAGCACTTCTGTCCGTACAGAAGGAGAGGCCCAAAGAAAGGACCTCCTCTGCGCTTAGCACGCTCCTCGCTCCCTGGTCCGGCCCAGCTGCATGGATTCCTCAGCTGGCAGCTTATGCTCCATGGATTGCAGAGACGGGATTTCTGGCTGACTAGGGATCAAGGAATGCTGGCATCTTCTTTCTTGGGTCCTCTCCTGAAAACGAATGTCAATCTGATTACACAGAGAGATCACATCGTCCAGATTCGTGGGGATGATTCTCCCCACTAATTCATCCTTTACTCGATCAGAGAGGTCCTGTAAAAAGGTTGCAACTAAGACCTCATTATTCCAGTTCAGCTTAGCAGTCAGAATTTGAAAATGAAGAGCATACTGCCCCACAGAAGCAGATTCTTGGCGGAGGCATAAAAGAACACGAGCTGCTGAAGAGACATGACCCAGTTCCTTAAAGAAAGAGTGTTCCGAAAAAGTTTCAAGAACCCGGGCAGGCTATAAACCACTGGGTCACTCTTCTTCCACAGAGGGGCAGCCCAGACAGGATAAAAATAATGTAGGCCACCTTAGCCCGATCAGACGGGAAGTTTTGAGGCTGGAGCTCGAGGTGATTGTAGCCGTATTAGTGCAATTGTGCCAGAGAAAATTGAGTACTGTCTGTGATACTTTTTTTATTTTCACTAACATATATTTTTTCAGGACAAGTTTTCGGGATGTGCCCCCTTTTTCAAAGTCCAAGCAGTACTGATTCTCAAAAGTTTTAGCAGAATGTAAAAAAAAAAAAAAAATCTGAGGGAAAGGAAAAAAAAGGAAAAACAAACAAACACACGCAACCCAATGTATATGGTGATGGTAATAAAAGTTAGCAGCAGGGTCACTGAGATAAGACAGAGGAAGAGCTATAGACTGGGGGGGGGGGGGGGGTGTGACCATCACAGAGGGTCATAAAACTGTACTGTAATGGGTAAGGAAACCTATATCCAAATTTAAGTTGTTATTGTCATGCCTTGACCGGGGATCGATCCTGGGACCTTTGTCCTGGTGGTCAGTTCCTTACGGCCTTAGCTATGGAGTATCTACTGTCTTTGTGGAAGTCCTGGGTATCTACAGCTTTTTGATTGTGACTCTGGCTCTACCCTGTTTGATTTCTGCTACTAACTTTGCTTGTTACCGACTACGCCCTTGGATTACCCGCTTGTGCTTTGTTGCCCAATTATTGCCAAACCTTGCCTGTCCCTGACGCTGTCTCTGCTTGATCCCTTGGACCTCTGCCCGGATTTTATACTAACCTTGAGTCCTTTATTTATGGTTGTTCCTTGATTTGATTGTTTGCACTTGTCATTGAGGTCCCAGAATTCTGGCTGCAGGGCCGCAGCCATCCTCCACCTGATACCGGGAAAACAAGACTACTGGTCAGGAAACCGGAGTGACGGCTGGGGTTCCTGGCAGACCTAACAGTATAATCAGGCCAGATGGACTAGATTCTATAACGGCTATGTTGGCCTCTCTATCTGCTACACATGGGTCCAGTCCTGCTGCACCAAGTGACCCAGGGGCCTGGGCTAGGGAACCTGTGGCTATGTCTATACCATTGGATCCTACCGCTCCTAAAATCCCTCTTCCGGAGAAGTATGATGGGAACCCTGTGGATTGCCGGGGATTCCTCAACCATTGTTGGTTACATTTTAAAAACCAGCCTGCTGTGTCTGCCTCTGCTCAAGCCAAGGTGACATTTATAATTTCCCTGCTCAAAGGCAGAGCTTTGTCCTGGGTGTCACCTCTTCTTGAGAAGGAGTCCCCGGTGCTCACTGACTATCCAACCTTCATTAAGACGTTTGAAAAGATTTTTGACGTTCCCGGCAGAGTATCTGCAGCCGAGTCCAGCAGGTCTAGAGGAGTTTATCAAACTGTGTATCCTGGTGGACACTCGCTTTGCAGAGCATCAGTTAGAGAGAGAGCTCCAAGGACAAGATAATCCTCCCAGACTTGGTACTAAGTCTCCTCCTCTACAATCGCTAGTCCCTTCTGTCCCTTCTCCTGTCGGGTCTGAGGGGGAACCCATGAACATAGGTGGGGTGCGGTTGTCGGACAGTGAAAGCACCAAACGGAGGACCTTAGGCCTCTCTCTACATTGTGGGAGATCGGGTCATGTGCTGCGTTCTTGTCCGGTTCGGCCGGGAAACTTCCGGGCTTAATGGATGAGCGAGGAGTTCCAATAGGCCCTGCTGTTTTGAACCCCCCTCAGGAGAGACTTCTAGTCCCTATCCCTTTGTCCTGAAATGACCAGTGCTTCTCCATAGTAGCCTTTATTGATTCTGGCGCTGGTGGTGTGTTTTTAGATGCTGCTCTGGTTAAGAGACTCCAAATTCCCATGGTTTCAAAAACCCTACCACTCTGTGTGACGACCCTTGGTGGCGCTCCTCTGGGTGATGGTCTTATTTCCCATGAGTCCTAGCTTCTCTATGTCCTTTTGGGGGCTCTGCATCAAGAGGTTTTATCTTTTGACGTTATCCTGTCCCCGAAACACCCAGTGATTCTCGGGTTCCCTTGGTTACGTAAACATAACCCTTCCATTGACTGGTCCTCTGGTCAAATCTCGGCTTGGAGCACCTCCTGTCTTGTCCACTGTCTCCAAAAGGTGGTACGCAATCTAGTGTCCATCCATGAGGTGTCTACCAACCCTGAGTTGTCTGAGGCCTACGCACATTTTGCTGATGTGTTCTCTGAAAAGGAAGCAGAGGCTCTTCCTCCTCATCACCCTTATGACTGTGCTATTGATTTGCTTCCCGGTACTCCTCTACCTAAGGGGAGGACTTATCCCCTTAACCTGGCTGAGACTAAGGCCATGGAGGACTACATTGAAGACAGCTTGAAGAAGGGATTCATTTGGCCTTCTACCTCCCCCATGGGGGCAGGATTCTTTTTTGTTGAGAAAAAGGATGGAGGACTCAGACCCTGCGTAGACTTCAGAGCGCTTAAGCGAATTACTGAATTGTTTGACCGGGTCCAAGGATCGAAGGTCTTTACCAAACTGGACCTTCGTTCAGTATACAACCTTATTAGAATTAAAGCTTTCGGTCTCTGCAATGCCCCTGCCGTATTCCAGGAGTTTGTGAATGACATTTTCTACCCAACTCTTTCATTGTCATCTACTTAGATGATATACTCATTCACTCTAAAGGTTTGAAGCGTCATCGTTGCCATGTACGCACTGTTCTTCAACGTCTAAGAGATCACTGGTTGTATGCTATACTTTCCAAATGCTCTTTTGAACAATCGGAAATACCTTTCCTAGGGTATATAATTTGTTCTCAAGGATTCCAGATGGATCCCAGGAAGCTCGATGCCATCGTAGAGTGGCCCAGACCTTCCACGTTAAAAGAAGTCCAGCGGATCATCGGATTCTCGAATTACTATCGAAAATTTATCAAGAATTTTTCCAAGATTCTGGCTCCCATCACAGTCCTCACTAAGAAAGGGACCAACTGCTCTCAGTGTACTCCTGAAGCGCTGGAAGCCTTTGATCTCCTAAAGTCTGATTTCTGCTCTGCTCCTGTGCTTCATCATCCTCAGCCTTCTGCTCAATACTTCTTAGAAGTGGATGCCCCCAAAATAGGTGCTGTAGCAGTGCTATCCCAGTGAGACCCTTCTTCCAACAAACTACATCTGGTAGCCTTCTTTTCCAAAAGATTCTCTGTCGCAGAAAAAAACTACGACATATGGAATAGAGAACTTCTGGCAAGAAAACTAGCATTCTCCAAATGGCTACATTTATTAGAAGGTACAGAACTCCCAGTTGTGGTTCAAACTGACCATAAAAATTTAACCTATTTGGAAAAGGCCCAGAGACTGAATTCCAGACAGGCCCGCTGGTCTTTATCCTTCACCCGGTTTAATTTTGTCGTAACTTACATTCCTGGTACTAAGAACACCAAGATCGACGCCCTGTCTAGACAATTCCCTTGCAATAATATCCAAGCTCCCTCGGAGCATATTGTTCCTCCTGAACTAATTATTGCTCAACTAGATACGACCTTACAAAGGAGTTTGTTGGCTGCCCAATCCCAGACTCCTGCCAATCTCTCAGTTCCGGATAATACTTTGTATGTACCTCCAACTAGTCAATCTGTTCCATAATAAGCATCCTTCCAAGCCCAAATAGTCGGGGGCATCTTTGTGTGGGGGGTACTATCACACCTTGACCGGTGTTCGATCCTGGGACCTGTGTAATGGTGGTTAGTTCCTTATGGCCTTAGCCACGGAGTATCTATTATCTTTGTGGAAGTCCTGGGTATCTACAGCTTTGTGACTCTGGCTCCACCCTGTGGCCAGCTGTAGGCAGTGACCTCAATTAGCACTCTATAAGATCTTCCTGTCCTTGCCTAATTATAGGTTTAGTTACTGTCAGTTGTTTATCCTGTTTTATTTCTGTTACTAACTTTGCTTGTTCCCGACTACGTCTTTGGATTACCCACTTGTACTTCATTGCCCGATTGTTGCCAAACCTTGCCTGTCCCTGACACTGTCTCTGCTTGATCCCTTGGACCTCTGGCCGGATTTTCTCCTTAGAAGGTACTGAACTCCCAGTTGTGGTTCAAACCATGAGTCCTTTATTTATGGTTGTTCCTTGATTTGATTGTTTGCACTTGTCATTGAGGTCCCAGAATTCTGTCTGCAGGACCGCAGCCATCCTCCAACAAGACTACTGGTCAGGAAATCGGAGTGATGGCTGGGGTTCCTGGCAGACCTAACAGCTATTTTTGTGTCAAAAAGAAATATCATTCTTAGTTCAAACGTTTTCCTTTCCTGGATAGTTAAGAAATTCCCTTTAAGAACTAAGACACTGAGGTCATCAATAGTGTGGTCTGGTTGTGAGAAATGATGTCCCACATGTGTGCAGAAACTCTCTTCTTTATGTTCCTTGTTGGAATGTCTGTGTAAATGCATCCTTGTTTGCAACTTCTGTCCTGTTTCCCCAACATAAGATCCTTTCCTGCACCTTTTGCGTTGAATGAGGTACAAAACATTACTAGAGGTGCAGCTGTATGATCCCATGATATTTAAGGTTCCATTTGTGTGTGTGACACTTCTAGATTGATTGATCTGGTTGCACAGTTTGCAGCATTTTCTATTGCAGGTTTTGCTTCCATTATTCGTTACTTCATAATCAGAGCGACGTTTCCTGCTAATTATTTTATGTCTAAGGTTGGGTGGTTGTCTGAAAGCCAATATTGGGGGTTGTTGGAATATTTCTTTCAGAGTTTCATCCTCTGCTATAATGGGATTTAAATCTTTGATTATCTTCTGTATCCCTTCTAGTGCAGGGTTGAATGTAGTGACTAGAGGTACACAGTTATTTGTTTTTTTCCTCTTTGTATTGGAGGAGATTTTCTCTTCGGGTTTACAAGTCCGTATTTATGCTGTTATTGATGGTTTCATCTTTGTACCCTTTCTTATGGAAGGAGTCTGCCAGTGTTCTGAGATGTTTGTGTCAGGAAGCCCATGGAAGAGTCCGTTCGCCCATCAATGCGCGCGGTTGATATGAACGTTGGCGCCAGAAGGACTATTTAAGTCAGGCTTCTGCATTGACACATTGCTGTTTGCTCTGCAGCTTCTGCGTTCCTGAAACCTGTGCTCCTGTACCTGTTTTCTGTGACCTTGACCCGGATTGTCCTTCACCTTGTCTGATCTCTGCCTGCCCTGACCTCGGCCTGCCTTTGCCTTCTCCTTCTGCCTGCTGTTGCCAGCTCGTTGCCGACCCGGCCTGTCTGATCCTGCTCTACTGTCCAGCCAGTCTGTTCCAGCATCCTGCTCAGCTGCCCAGCCAGTCTGTTCCAGCATCCTACTCTGCTGTCCAGCCAGTCTGTTCCAGCATCCTGCTCTTCTGTCCAGCCAGTCTGTTCCAGCATCCTGCTCTGCTTTCCAGCCAGTCTGTTCCAGCATCCTGCTCTGCTGTCCAGCCAGTCTGTTCCAGCATCCTGCTCTGCTGTCCAGCCAGTCTGTTCCAGCATCCTGCTCTGCTGTCCAGCTAGTTGATCCAGCTTCCTGCCTCGCTGTTTCCGGGACTGACTAGACACTCTTACCCCGCCATGCTCCCTTGGCTGCTGTATCACTCCCAGCAGCCCGTGAGCCTGGGTTGTAGGAGAGGTCTCCCTCTACCATCTGGCTCACCTCCCTGGTACGTAACAGTACCAAACAGCCATGACTGAGCCGACTAGGGGTGCCTCTCCGATGGATGAGATATGCCGACACCTGCCGGTACAGTCTCTTCAAGATGGCTACACTCAGCTAGAGATCCAAGTCCAGTCAATGGCTTCTCCAGCAACAGGATCCGACCCGATCTCCGACAGGGTTTCTTCTTCTGCCCAAGCTGGTGCATCCTCTGGACCCCTCAGTGGTGATGTTGCCTCCTGAGCCTCGGGTACCGACTCTTGAATGCTTTTCCGGTGATCGGGTAAACTTAGAGCTTTCCGAAATGCCTGTCAGCTCTATTTTGTCCTCCAGCCACAGACTTTTTCCTCAGAATCCACCAAGGTGGGATACATCATCTACCTCCTGCAGGGGGGGCCACAGTCCTGGGCATATCAACTGCTGGAACAAAACAATGATCAGCTTAACTCCATGCAGACATTCTTTGACACCATGGCCCAGCTGTACGACGACCCGCAAAGGACTGCCACAGCCGAAGCAGCTCTGCATGCACTCCAGCAAGGCTGCAGAGTGGCCGAGGACTATGTCACGCTGGAGTGCTGACACCAACGGGAAGGATGCCGCCCTCTGTCATCAGTTCCGTCTGGGCCTCTCTGAAAGCCTAAAAGATGATCTAGCCCGGGTTGGAGTACCAAACTCCCTAGAAGCGTGATCAAGCTTTCCATTCAGATTGATCGGTGTCTAAGGGAGCTCAGAGCAGAGAGATCTACCCAGCAGTTCCATCCCACCTGGATGCTGCCAAAGGCACTTGTTCCGGCTCCTAGAGGTCCCTCATCCTCCATGCCAGAAGTCTCCGAACCCATGCAGTTGGGTCTGATACATACCTCTCTGACCCGGGAGGAGCACCAATGCAGATGTGTGAACAACCTGTGTCTGTACTGCGGGGAGGACGGTCACATTGTACGCACCTGTCCCGCTAAGCTGCATAAGTGTCTATCTTGATCCTCTCCAAATCAGTTACCCTTGCCTGCCATGTCCGCCAGCTCAGCTCACGTTACTCTGCCTATCTTGTTCCAGCTCCTGGGAAGAACCGTGTCGGTGACCGCTATAATTGAATGTTTCATCAACCAGTCCTTCGCCACGCAAGTGCACATTCCACTACAAACTAGAGAACAAGAACTCGCAGTATTTCTGGCTGATGGGTCTCGCATTAAGTCAGGACTGGTTACCAAGGAGACCCCACCTATACTGACTATCAGCTCTACCAATCACTGAGAATTACAGCGCCTGGATGCCATCTCATCCCCTCTATTTTCTGTCATCTTGGGCCTACCTTGGCTGCAGGGCCATAACCCCAAAATAGACTGGGAAACTGGGAATATTGTATTTTCTTCTTTTTACAGCCAAGAACACTGCCTGGAGACGCCTTCCCCATCATCCTCATCCACGGTCCTGCTGTGCACTGATACAGACCCTGAGCTACGTCAGCTGATTCCTGACATCTACCATGAGTTTCTGGATGTCTTCAGTAAGCATGGGGCTGACTCTTTACCCCCGCACCAGCCCTACGATTGTACCATTGAACTCCTCCCGGGAGCCAAGATCCCCTTAGGCCGCATTTTTCCCTTGTCAGAACGGGAATCAGGAGTGTTAAAGGACTATATCAATGAGAACCTTGGGAAGGGGTTCATCCGGCCAGCTACCTCCCCGGGCGGTGCAGGCATATTCTTTGTGGAAAAGAAGGACCATTCCCTGAGACCGTGCGTAGATTACCGGGGCTTGAACAAAGTAACTATAAAGAATGGCTATCCCCTTCCCTTGGTTTCTGAACTGTTTCAAAGACTTAAATCAGCGTGCATTTTCACTAAACTTGATTTAAGGGAAGCCTACAACCTGATTCGCATAAGAGAAGGGGTCAGTGGAAGACTGCTTTTCGCACTGGGTACGGACACTTCGAGTATCTAGTATTGCCCTTCGGCCTCTGCATTGCCCTGGCCACCTTCCAGTACTTCATCAATGACATCTTCAAGGATTTCCTGGACATCTTTGTTGTTGTTTACTTAGATGACATCTTGGTTTTTTCTGTGTCATTGGAAGTGCATCGTGGACATGTAAAGAGTGTGCTGTGTCGGCTCAGAGAGCATGGACTCTATGTCAAGGTCGAGAAATTTGACTTTGAGCGACAAAGTTCCAGTTCCTGGGTCTGATCATCTCCACCAATGGAATCACAATGAATTCCCAGAAGGTCGCAGAGATATTGGATTGGCCGGCCCCCACAGACAAGAAGGGGATACAACATTTTGTGGGCTTCGCCAATTTCTATCGCAAATTTATTAAGAACTTTTTGGCCATTATTCACCCTATCACGCAGTTGACTAAACAGGGTGTCCGTTTTTGCTGGACTGAGGAAGCACAAGTAGCCTTTGAGATATTAGAAAAGCGATTTACAGTCGCTCCTGTTCTGAGCCATCCTGACTCTGCCTTACCCTACACCATTGAAGTGGATGCTTCTGAAAGCTCCATTGAGGCCATCCTGTCTCAACGCCAAGGCCTCAATGAGGCAACACACCTAGTGGCATTCTTCTCACAGAAGCTTTCTCCAGCTGAGAGAAATTACGATGTAGGAGATCGGGAGTTGTTAGCGATCAAAGCCGCCCAGGAAGAATGGAGATACTTGTTGGAGGGAGCAGCACATCCGATCCTAATCTACACAGAACATAAAAATTTTGAATATCTGAGATCTGCAAAATGTTTAAAGCCCCGTCAAGCTCGTTGGGCACTTTTCTTCTTGAGATTCACATTCCACGTAACTTACAGGCCCAGATCAAAAAACACCAAGCCTGACGCGTTGTCACGCTTGTTTGAGGATCCAGGGGACATCCCAGAGCCAGATACCATTCTACCAGCCGGTAATTTTTTGCTGATGCACACCAGTTTATTAACCCAATTACAGTCTGCCTCTGTAGGATTGCATGGTCCCCCTGGAGTCACCTTACTAACTAGGGATGGACTCTTATGGAAGGACAAACAGATCTTTGTACCCAAAGAGACTCGAACTAAGGTTTTGGAAGTATGCCATGATCATCCCCTGGCAGGTCACTTTGGCATTCGCAAGACCATCGAGCTGGTGCAACGGTCATTCTGGTGGCCTGGCCTGGAAAAGGACTGCCAAGCTTATGTGAACTCATGTACCACCTGTATTCGGAATAAGAGCTCCCGAAGCAAGGCATGGGGATTACTCAGATCTCTGCCCATACCCAACAGACCTTGAAAGATGAAAAAAATGTATGTTTGTTCCGCGCAACCGGATAGGTATGCTCTTAGAGCTGCTGCCACCACCGAACTGCCCAAACAAGGGTAGTGGGTTAATATGAAGAAATTAAGATGGTCACTGGACGGTCCCCTACTAGTACCGTATGAAGGTTTTGGAATCAAGCTCAGAGAAACCCATGTTTCTAGACAAACAGGAAGGTATTCTCAGGTAGGGATCA